>VWZI01002854.1:265569-279296 GCA_013396835.1 Psilopogon haemacephalus | reverse complement strand
TATCCAGAAAGATTTTAATGTGCCAACCACCTCCCGTGCCTCGGTGCAGTAATATACACCAGCTTTGAAACCCATGTGTCACAGAATATAAAGGGAAAAAGAAAAGAAAAAAAAAAAAAAGCAATGAAATAATAGAGAGCTGTAATTCCACTGATGGTTTCTGGTGATAGGAAAAGCTGTAGTGTCACGGCTCGAAAGGGTTTGTCACCATAACTCCAGGATCAAATTTCTTCCCATTACAGAAAGATGGCAGAAAGAGTCTGCAAAGGAGACTCAAGGAGACAAGTAATAAATGCCATGAAAAGAGTAATTCTTCCTGGTAGAAAAGCTTTAACACAGTCACAAAGTGCCTAATCATGGAAGTGCTGAGAGACTTCACACACACACCACCACCACCACCCACCCCCACTTTGAGCTTCAGGAGGATGTGTGGTGCTCAGTATCTCCTTGGCAGAGCCTCAGCACTTCAAAGAATCAGGTCCCAAAGCAGGAGGAAAAATCATTTTCAGAACTTCATGTGGCAAGATATAAATTCCTACCTAATAAGATAAATCAGGTTTTATTTAAGCATTGGCACACAGAAGAAAGAGATCCCAGACAGGGCAATATATTTTAAACAATCTATTACTTTTCTTCTCCAGAGTGGAATCCACTGTAAGAACCATTTGGAGGATCTGGCAGGGATTTAACTATCTCAGTCTCCTGCAAAGAGGTGAATCACAGCCTTCACAAAATACTTCATACACATGAAGGGCCACAGCTTCACTCAGAGGTTTGCTGAGATGTACAAAAGCAAGGACATAAACATAGGAAAGGGAGTCTGTGGGTGTCTGTGTCTCTCCCTGGCTTCTAGCTGAATCTGTCTAACACAATTACACATTTTGCATCTAACCCCCCTGGCCAATCCTTCCAACCCAGCTTGCACGAAAGGCAGATTCTGGGATAAGGTTGGGGGGTGGAGAGGAGGTGGGAGAGTGGTTGGGAGCCCCTCCTGGGGACTCTGATTTCTGGGAGGGGCATTACTTTTTAACTTGTGTATCTCTGTCTATAGCTGTAAATATTTGTACTCTGTTGTAAATCTCTGCTTGTCTATTGTGCTAAGCTGTGAATATAAATCTTCATTCCTTAACTTCTAGCCACTTGAGTCTAGTCTGAGTGAATTCATTGTGTGGGGGCAGCTAACTCCTGAACCATCACAGCATCATACCCCCTTTACTCATCACCAGAAGGCTGTACCTCAGGCTAAGCAAAACAGGCTGCATGTGCCCTTCTATCTTTAAATACTGGTGTGACCTATGGGTACTGGGAACCCATCTTCAGGAGTCAGGCCTCGTATTCTGGTAATGAGCTGTAGGGTCTGTGCACTGGACTGCCTCTCACTGATTGCTAAGGTGTTAACAGTGAAGAATCTGCTATAAAATCACACTGCTGCAAATAGACATCCTTCCCCTCCGAGTTATCTTCACAAATGAAGTTGCTCCAGCAAGTTTTCCCAAGACCTCGCAGTCCCCACACGCTGTAGTTAAACTGGGATAATGATTTACAGTGTACGAAATGACCTCCTAAAGCTGAACTTTTGGGATTGCACAAGGGACTGTTCATCCACATTCCAGGTTTGATTGCTCAGAATTTATCTTAATTATAAGGGGTTCAATTAGAGTGAGGAGAGAAGGACTGAGAGAGTGAGAGTGAGTGATATTAGAGCTGTGCACGGGATGACTGGCAGTGACATACAGTGACATAAAGCCATCAAGCAGCTAACATGGTGCAGCACAGCCTTTAAGTGGACCCCATTCTTCAGGCAGATCTGAAAGGCTTGCTTGGTTCTGCTGTCTCTTGCAGGTAGCACAATGGGTAAAGAGGCAGAGATATGCTCTGCAGACATACAGCTTTATTGTTGCTTGAGTAACTACAGCTATTTAAGCAACAAGACTCCACAAGGTAGAGTGACACACTGCAATAAAAGCATGCCTGTGGTGCACTGTGAGAAAGGGCTGGAAAAATAAAATCTCCCTTGACTGTCCAGCTCAAACAAGGATTAAAAAAAGAAAACCAAACAAACACATACCATAGGGTTTTTTTTTTTCTCAAATAGATTCAGAAAGTTCTCTCCCAAAAAAATCTGATGTTAACATGATCCCATGAGTGTGGGCATTCAGTTACTCATCACAGGCACACACTCATGATGTCAGAACTTTCTTTACAAAATGGAGCTGGGTGAAACAGAAAAGAAGTTGTTCACAGGCTCACAGGATGTCAGGGCTTGGAAGGGACCCAAAGAGGTCATCGAGTCCACCCCCCCTGCCACAGCAGGGCCAGACAATCTAGCTCAGGGCACACTGCAACACATCCAGACAGGCCTGGAAAGGCTCCAGACAAGGAGACTCCACAACCTCTCTGGGCAGCCTGTGCCAGTGCTCTGGGACCCTTCCACTCAAGAAGTTGCCTCTTGTGTTGAGCTGCAACTTCCTGTGCCGCAGCTTCCATCCATTGCTCCTTGTCCTATCCCAGGGAGCAGTGAGCAGAGCCTGTCCCCCCTGTCCTGGCCCCCAGCCCTCAGAGATTTAGAAACATTGATTCAATCCCCTCTCAGTCTTCTCTTCTGCAGAGTAAGCAGCCCCAGATCCCTCAGCCTCTCCTCATCAGGCAGTGTTCCTGCCCCTCAGCATCTTTGTACCCCTCTGGTGGACCCTCTCCCCTGTCCCTCTTCAACTGGGGAGCCCAAAACTGAAGGCAGTACTCAAGATGAGGTCTCAGCAGGGCAGAGTAGAGGGGGAGGAGAACATTCCTGGATCTGCTGGACACACTCAGGATCCCATTGTCCTTCTTGGCCACCAGGGCACTTTGCTGTGTCACATTCTACATTTCTGTGGTGATCTTTAGACATCCTTGAAAGCTTTCCTTAGTGGTATGAGCACACAGCACTTACACTTCACCAGCAGCATTACCTGAGCAGTGTGTACCAGCTGGCCTTCAGCAGCGCCCCCAAAATGAATGGGACAGATTGACAACAGCTGGAGCTGTCCTCATTATTTCCACGGCAGCTGAGGATTCTCCTGCACTCCAAGAATGCTCAGCTGCTGCTTTTACTCCCCCTCCCCCCTTTTTTTTTTGCAAGAGGGTATATATTTCCTTTGAAGAAGCAATGGGGGCTCATAAATTAGACTGATTCCTCCCTGCAACTGTTTCTCCTCCATTTTTCTGCGTTCATTTACTCTTGTCATATCTTTCAGTAGCAACTTGAGAACAGCACTGCTGACTGGGGATGTATTTGTTCATCTGCATGAGAGGAGAATTTCCCTTCTCGCTGCAGTTCTGAAGAGGATACCACAGCAGATCTGCCATGGCTATAAATGTGGGCTGCAGCCATGCCCAAGGGCAAGGAACCTTGATGGGACTCCATCCCTGTGTCTAAAGACAAGCATGTGCCCACAATGAAGGAGAGGGGACAGAGATTGCCTCTCCTCCTTACACAGGCAAATAAACCATTCAAAGAACCAAATCATGATGTGCTGTCCCTGGCTTTGCGGAGGAGGCTTTGCAATTGATTCAAGTCCCTGCAGCTAACAAAACTCACAGGCTCACAGAGAAATTTTCTAATAAACATCTGAAATTAAAGCTCCATTGCTGACAGCAAAATTACAATTTACAGTTTACAGACGCATTCAATTATAGTTACCCAGAGACAAAGGGGGACGAGAAGAATAAAATAGATCTGGAAAGAAAAGGAAAGGGCTTTGAATCTGTATCAAATCCTAATCCAATAATCTGCCTTTAATTAGCCATAGCAAGGCTCTCTCCTAAAAGTGATCGGTTTTTGCCTCAGATCTCCAAATCTTTTGGCTCCAAGCCAAATGGCTAAGTGCTTTATCACTTGTGGCTGGGAGAGCATCCGTGTCTGGGGGCTCAGTGAGAACATTTTGAGCTGGCATGCTTGGCTGCCATTCTGGATTTGGGTTAATCCACTGAGGGTCTTTTGACGTCTTTGATTGCTCCATGCTTTGAACCAGTGGTCAGATTTTACTGTGTTACTCCATTTCTCAGGACAGAGAGAGCATTGTTCTTCAGCCAGCTAATGAAAGTTCACACTTCAGCCTGTCTGCATTTCTCCTCTATTTGCGTACCCTTTGTCTGATGCTGGAAAACCCACCAGTGGTGCAAGATTTAGCAAAGGCAAAGGAGCAACCATGGATGCCTGCTGTGGACATCTTTTACGTCCTTGCCTTCTTATATATTACTGGTGGCAGAGGAAAAGCATCCTTAAAGGTGGTCTTTTCTTTGTTTGCTTTTCCATGGTGATGCTGGTAGTGCTACTTTTCCCTGCCTATGGCCTGGCTGCTTCCCTGGCTTTGCCTGCACTTCTCTATGTCATATTTCCCTTGTTCAATATCTCAATCCACTAAAGTTTTCACTCCAGTTAAACCTTTCTCCTGGATCCCAGTGGCTGCCAATTACTGTTGTGCCACCAACAGGATCTTACTCTATAAATGGCTCCTCTAGGTGAGACAGGAAGCAGAAGGTTCTGCCATGCTTCAAACCCATTTGACCTGTGAGGCAGAGGAATTCAAGGGCATCTTCTGTCTTGGTTTTGGAGCTGTAAAAGCAGCTCTTTAAAGTATCAGTGTGTGTGTGTGGGAAGGAAAATACCTTGGTACTGCTTGCTAGGAAGCCTGTCCTGCCCATATCAAATCAGGCCCTGTGGGAAACAGATCTTCAGAAGCCAGCAAAGCTACCTGATCATGAGGGAAATATGCAGGCTTTGCCTTTAGGGAAAGAATCTGAGAGCAGCACTACTGAGTGCTGGGAGTCCTTGCAAGACATGCTTAAATGGCAGCCTGTTGTAAAAGCATCCCTCACAGTGGTGCCAGAAATCTGCTTTCCTTGGATCAAGTCACATGTGTCTGAATAACAATTCCAACAACTACAGTCCTGTCCCATCTCTGTGTTGGCACCAGTAGTTAATACTACTATAGATTGCTTTCTCCTCCTATGTTGATAAATGAAAGAAACATTTTTTTAAAAAGTAATAAAAAATGTGATCACTAAACAAAGAACAAAGATGAGAATTCACCAAACTCTAGAGTGGGCTAGAGCAGAGGGACATCTTTTAATAAAAATGGTCAGTACCTGTTTCAATACAGAACCATTTATATGGCATCAGAACAGCTGCTGGCACCAGGCAGTTAATTATGGCTGAAAAAAAAAAGAATTGGTAGGACTGGAAGAAAATAGTTTCTGCCCTCTACTGTGCTATCAATATCTTCTGCACTGCCTTTGTTCAAGAGTTTGCTTTGTTAAAAGGGAGTGATAACACTTAACACAGGTAGACCTGACAAGCCTGGTTAGAATAGAATAGAATAGAATAGAATAGAATAGAATAGAATAGAATAGAATAGAATAGAAAATAGAATAGAATAAGCTTGTTTGGAAGAGACTTTCAAGATCATCCAGTCCAACCTATCACCCAGTCCCTAGCCAATGGCCCTAAGTGCCCCATCCAGGCTTTGTTTCAACACTTCAAGGGACAGTGACTCCACCACCTCCCTGGGCAGCCCATTCCAATGCCAATCACTCTCTCTGTCAAGAACTTCCTCCTAACATCCAGCCTATACCTCCCCTGGCAGAACTTGAGACTGTGTCCCCTCATTCTGTTGCTGGTTGCCTGAGAGAGGAGCCCAACCCCACCTGGCTACAGCCTCAAGATGTAGCCTGAGCAGTGCTGAGTACATTTGCATGTATATACTTTTTTTTTTTTTTTTAGTGCATGCTTTTTCTTTCCTTCCACCATTACAGCAGATAGAAGTCAGAACCAGAGCTTGTGAAATATAGAGACCCCAAACTGAGAACAAGCACAAGCTGTATCGACACTGCTATGTGGATATTGCTGGCACTGATGAATCAGTCTTTCACATTTCAAACTGTTTGTGAAATAACTGGACAGTTCTTGAGTTCTTCCATCCATAAATCATAAAACAAGTGGTAACAAAGCTGGTTTGTTTCAAAAGAATGGCTAGCACTTCAGGTAAGTTTAGATTCCTAGCTGAATCTCCTCTAGCAAAACTCTTCATCCTTACTTCAGCAAATGTGTTGGCTGAAAAAAAGAAGGTGCTGATTGTAAGCTCTCTTATTGTTAAATTTCTTCTCACTGGTAAAAGACTTTCTACCAGTAATCTGTGATGAAACAGCGTAAACCCTAATTAAATCAAGGCAACTGCAAGCCTTTTGATTGAAATGGTTTTCACCTGCTGTTTTTGCACTCCTTTGACCATCATTGTACATGCAATGTTTTCCACATCCAGATCTGTAGCACATCAACTATCCTACCTCCTGCCTATGTTGTTTCATCAAATTCTCCAGGTATCTCCCTTCTTTTCACTTTCCTTTTCCAGTGCATCTGTGCACTGCCAAATGCATTTGGCATTCAGCTCAAAATGCTCTCACATTTTCAAGGTTGTTACTGTTCTATTGCAGGTGGGGCACACGTTCATATCCAATGTAGTGAACATCACACTAACCGCCCAAAAAGCAGCATGAGTTGGTCAGACCGTGGGTGAGATGCAGGAGACAATCTGGAAAGATTAATCATCCCAGAAGATATCTGAGACCCAGTTCTAACAGGGATCCATAGTATCATTTTCTTCCTCAGTCACAACAGATGCACACCAAAACAAGACCAACAGAGATGAGATCAGAATTGGATGGTGGCAATGCACATGCAAGTTATAACACAGTTTCTTAAACCCGGTGTCATTTGTCTCCCAGGGTAGAGCAGATGTACTTTCTGAGTCTCCTGACTTGAGGGATGTTGCTGAGAGAGGACATGGGTTATATTGTGAGAGCTGTAAAAAGAACTATAGTGTAAAGCACTGTAGCATGCAGGGGCTAGTACTAGAACATACTGTTATGGTTCGCTGTACCTGTAAAATTCATGAAATTATTGGCTTCTTTCAGCTGCAGTACAGTACTTTCACCGTAATTTGTCACTCTGTTTTCAGCAGGGATAATGGACCATGCCTTTTTCTAGGAGCACATTATTTGGCCACTGGCAGCTCTTTATATTTGCCACGAGATCCCCAGTAGCTGCGTGTTCGTCCTCACCCTCCCTCCGCGGGATCCTGCAGGCACTAATGGATCTGCTTCTTTACCAGAATTTAATGGCATCTGTGATGGTTACTCTTAATTGGCCTGGCCACATCCCCTGTGCTCATACTGTTCCATGCAGTTTGCTGTTCCCCCACTTCTGCCTGCACATAATAATGTGACATCACTCTGGCCAGAATCAGCTAGAAAAATACCAGAGCCATTGCTCCTCCCTGTCTCACCTAACACTGCTTAATATTGCCATTTTTATATGGCCAGCACCTAGGAGCCCAGTAATAACCTTTTCTATAGCTGGAGATAAATGTGATGTTAAAATGAATGAAAAGGAAGATCAGGGAAAAAGCCCCTTCTGACCCGAGGGCTGATATTTTTCAGCTTTAATGTTCTCTTCTACCTACACCATAACATCAGCGACGAAACTACTCTTTTCCATCTTATTTGAAAGCCCTAACATGCTATTGGCATTATTTTCTGTGAGAAATGATAAGTCGTTAGAATTAGGTAGGAAATTGTTTTCCTGTCTGCTGACACAGTGTGAGATTTAAAAATTTTTCTCTGCTCCCCAGTGCAACAAGTCCAGACCACTCCTGCACTTCCCATGAGAAAAGCGTGGTGATTTTTGCTCTGGGAGAAAAAAAAAAAAACCTACAGACAAAAACCAAACCAAAAGAGTGATGTGGAGAGTTGGCATCCTTCTAACACAGAGTAACGTGGAGCCTCTTGCTCTCTCAACCCCTGTTAAAGGTAGATTCTCTGCATGACAAAGTCTTTCACTCTCTTTTCCATCTGGATTTTTTACCATTTGTGTGGTCATCCTGATGTTATTTAAAAAAAAAAAAAAGAAAAAAAGAGACAACTCCCTCTGCCCTCAATCACCAAAAGGTTGTTTTTGGTGGTTTTTTTTTTTTTCAAAGAGCATTTTAGATTTGCCTCACCATCACTTTTATAAGAATTCTTCTATGAAGCATGATGCAATGCAGTGCTCCAGAGCCAGAGTGCACAAGGCTGCTCTGGAAAAGGTATCTGGTTTCAAGGCCAAGTTCTTTTCTCCCAAGGCAGGTATAATTTACACACTATCCAGAACCGATGTGCCTAAGCACATGTGTCAGAAGGGAAAAGGGAAGGTTTTTTTATTTAAAGCAACAATGAGGAATATTCCTAAATGTACATAACAACTTTAACTACTCAACGCCTGGGAAGAATTAAAATTTTATAAGTTGTCTTGCCTAAGCTTCAAAGTTGGAATAACTTTCCTCTTTTTTTATTTTCTTTTTTTTTTCCTTCCCCCCTCTTTTTTTAATCCTTTTTTTTCCCATTTTTTTTGTCCTATTTTCCTTTTCATTTCCCCCTTTTTTTCTTCCCTTTTTTTCTCCTTCCTTCCTTTTCTTTTCCTTTTTTTTTTTTTTTTTCCATGTCACTCTTTTGAAATACAGGCAGTGTCATTCAACCTGCCCTGGGCTCCAGAGGTGCTTAAAGACAAACATGCAAAAGGATAAAAATGCCAAACCACTTTTCTGAAGTAGGATTTTACCAGTTCAGGAAAGGAAGGGGATTCAGCCCAATCAAGTGGTGAAGTTCCTACTTAGATGCCTTATAGATCCTCTTTCTAGAGACAGAGGATCTCTCACAGCTCTCAGCTTCACATCCTATACTGGAGCCATCTCCTGCCATGAATTCCACTGGGAGCCATTGGAAAGTAGCTCCTAGTTAGGATATCTGAATTACTCACCTAGGATTGTGTTGCAAGTAATTCTCAGATAATTGCTTTGCAAATAGAATATGACTCTCATTTCTGCTAATTCCAGTAAAACAGAACGCACACACCTTTTGTACCTAATTGAGTAACTCTGCTCGCATTTCTGGGAATAATACTTGCTAAATATTGTTGCAAAACATTAAAAGTACAGACAAAATGAGTGAAATCCTTGTCTGTCTGCAAGCACCAGGACATCCAGCATCATGTTCAGCAGTTTGCACATTCTAAAGATCCTCTGTCAGGCATAACACAGGCCAAAGTCTTCCAACTGTGACTTGCTGGACTCTGCAAATGCATTCCCAAAGACAGCAACAGGCTTTTGCTATCCAGGTGGCTGCTCAGCACAGCCCAGTCACCAGGTGCACTCTCCCACCTCTCATGCTGCACGTGGAAAACAAGTCCACTTGGTGTAGGGAAACGATGAGAAAAGCAGAAGCAGTCATTTAAGATACCACATTAGTAAATGTATCCTGTGCTTTGTGCTTCTCATTACCTACATGCAAAGTGAGATTTCCAAGATTTGTGCTCTGAGCCCTAGACACTGCCAAAGTGGCCACTGTCTGGAAGGACAGCTGTGCATTGATGTCTTTTTGAGCTCTAGTAGCAGAGTTCAGCAAAAGCTTGATGGAATAAAAATCGGGAAGGTTGTTGTAAAACTTTCTGGACCAAGAATGTTGAAGGATGAGAGTTGAAGAGGTTGTCAATGTAATGATTAACTCAAATGACAAAAATGTGTTTTGTGCTGTTTGTGGCACTACCGCAGCAGACTACAACACCAGACTACAACTGTCTCACCTTTTGAACTGAGGTATACATAAGAGACTCAGTTCTGAAAGATGCTTCCCTGTGACCTTCTCCTCTCTGTGGCAAGTCTCATACCCTCCCCCCCACCCACCCCCACCTAAAAGCACTACTGGTGGCCCTGCTATAAGCTGTGCAGATGTTTCTACCACATTATTGCAGCTTTATATCTGCAAAAGCCTTCTTAGAACAGATGTTCTTTCTGTGTGTATATGCCATACTTCCCACTGCAAACACTTTTACAACACAAACAGCAGATTGCCTTGCTTCTGTCGTTCGGATCAAGAGAGAGTAAATGCCTCATTCTAATGATGTCAGTTTTCTTTCCAGGGTGCTTAATGTCTTCTCTTCCCTTCCCACTGGCCCTGCTCACTTCAGATGTTTTTGTCTCTGTTTCTTAGGCTTTCCATTACTTATCTTTACTCTAAAGGGTCTCCCTAAAAATATCCTCTTCCTGAATCTCCTTTACTGCTTTCACTCTCCTTTTAAACCCACCTGCTGTGTCCTCCTCCTTTTATAAAAGCTGCTCTGCCTTCTTTAGGTCTTCTCTGTGAGGAACTAATTCAATAGATTTAAATGAAAATGTCTTTTCTTGGGTGAGACTCGATATAAATTGGTGAATATAGTTCCTACAAGTTGTGAAATAGGAGGCAATAATCCAGCACTGATGGCTCAAAGATGGCAGTTCGTTGAGAAGCCAAAGGCATCTCTTGTCTTCCTCAGGACAATAGGGATTTTTGGAAGCTTTTTGTTGGCTGGATAGTGCAAAAATTTTATTTGAACACACTCACCCCTCTTATTTTTAATCAAAAGCCTGAGTTGTTTGTGGTATAGTTAGTGCAGTAATTATGACAACATTGCAGAAATCTCTGCCCTCTGTCACAGTGACTGTGATCACTTCCAGAGGACATTTTTTGCCAAGATTATTTCTGATTTAAAATTATCTGTTCTTCTGCTTTTAGATTTTTTTTTAATTTTTTTTTTTGGGGGGGGGTAAGATGTTGTCAGTAATATGAACATCAATAAAAGTCTTTGTTGAACTTCTCTGGACACCTACTAGTGAGGCCACAGCTCGAGTACTGTGTTCAGTTTTGGGACCCCATTGCAGGAAGGACAATGCTGGAGCATGTCCAGAAAAGGCTGGTAAGGTGTCTTGAACACAAGACCTCTGAGGATCAGCTGAGGGAGCTGGGGTTGTTCAGCCTGGAGAAGAGGCTCAGGGCAGACCTCATTGCAGTCTACAACTGCCTAAAGGGAGGTTGTAGCCAGGTGGCGTTGGGCTCTTCTCCCAGGCAACCAGCAACAGTTTCAGGTTATGCCAAGGGAGGTATAGGCTGGATGTTAGGAGGAAGTTCTTGACAGAGAGAGTGATTGGCATTGGAATGGGCTGCCCAGGGAGGTGAAGGTGTGTAACAAAGCCTGGATGGGGCACTTAGTGCCATGGTCTGGTTGATTGGCTAGTGCTGGGTGCTAGGTTGGACTGGATGATCTTGGAGGTCTCTTCCAACCAGGCTTAATCTAATCTATTCTATTCTATTCTATTCTATTCTATTCTATTCTATTCTATTCTATTCTATTCTATTCTATTCTATTCTATTCTATTCTATTCTATTCTATTCTCTGTGCCTGCCTGAAAGGTGATCAGATATTTGTAAGGATAAATTAGCAGGCATGCATACAAAGCTCAAAATCCTGGAAACAGGTCATTGCAGAGGTTGCCCACAAGACTTTCTGCTGCTGTTTCCAAATACAGCAAGTTAAAAACTTCATCCCAAGGCCAACAGAGAGAGCAAACTTGTCTGTGAAATGCAAGTTGCTCAGCATCACTCCTCCTGGGACCACTGTTCTAGAGTAATGTGCAAATGTTCTCAGCAAATCATGGCTTAAATATCAGTTTGTTTGCCAAGTGATTCTCCCAACTCCCTGCTTACAGCCACGAGAAAACATTTTATTTATTAATTATTATTTGTAATTTGGGAAAACAAATGGCTATATTCCCAGACAGTGAACTCTGCTATCCATATATGTGCATTCCAGGAACACAAGCTTTACCACTAGCTTAGAGAGGCTTTTTTTTCCCCTTTCTTCTTCCTTGGAATCCTTCATTAAAACATTAGCAGCACATTACTGGTTAGCAGGTGCACAGATCCCATAGCCAAATGTTACTTTTTAAGTGTGGTGTGACATTATACGGCCATAATGTCTAGGTATTAATCACATGTTTTGATTTGTGTCCAAAATGTGATTTATGCACCTGATTTCTAAGACTGCATTCTAAACTAAGAAGGAAAACTGAAGGAATCTGTTCAGTTCACTCTCGAGCTGAATAACTCTGCCATGAAGGGGATGTAGCAGTGAGTAGGCAGAGCGGTTATGGATGAGCAACTGGTACCAACTACATAGGCAATGGGGAAGAGAAATTGTGCTGGTTTGAGGCTAACTGGAATATTCTAATGAGAAGAATTAGATGATAGGCTGTGAAAAGAAAACACTGCTGATGTCTGCTTCACTCCCAGGTTTGCAAGGACACAAACATAGACAGGACAGAGTCACTCAGGTCTCAGCTCTGGCTGTTGTTCTCTCCCTCTGCTTGGCTTCCAGCTGGATCTGTGTAACCCAACTAATCAATTCTGCTTCTAACCCCCCTGGCCAACCTTCCCTGTTTACCTTGCATGTAAGGCAGATTCTGGGATAAGTTTAGGAGGTGGGGGGAAGGTGGAAGGGTGGCTGGGAACCCCTCTTGGGGACTCTGATCTCTGGGAGAGGCATCATGTTTTACGTATTACTTTTAACCAGATGTGCTGTATCCTTCAGCCTCGACTTCCACCTTCCTCATGCTGACACTCACTTTCTCCCATAGTTTTCAGGTCCAGTTAAGCAAATCACAACAATCAATTATAGTCTATGAAATCTTTTGACTATGACCTCTTTTTTTTTCTTTTTTCTTTTTTTTTTTTTGTGTGTATGTGTTGCTTCTTATTAGCTAATGCCACCCAATTAATTTCTCCTTGATACTCCTTTTGTGCTCAACAAGTGGCCATAGTTGTGGCCAAGACATCTTTCCAATGTAAACCTCCTTGCTCTAACGTGAGAATGAAATCACTACAGATCTATTATTTCTCGGAACAGGATATTTCATTTGCATAAAATATTCTGCACTTGACACCGTGCCAGGAAGAAACACCTAATGCCCATTCTTCATCATGCTCTTGCTGTGGCCTTAGGAGCAGAAGGAATCACCACACCAGGCTCACACTCATAATTCCCAAGTTCCTTGCTTCTTAGCCCCATCTCTGATTTACACACCCATGGCTCTCTGAGAGCCATGTCAAGACAGGGACCAAGATAATGGACAAAAGGGAATTTCTTACATGATGTAATTTCACATTAAGCAGGATGGTTCACAGGTTGTAATAGGAGGTCAACAGCAGGTATTATAACCCCTAAATTGGGTTGGGGGAAAAAAAAAATTATTATTTGAAACAAAACTTAAGTAAAACTCTGTATGAGCCAAGATACCTGAAGGGAAGTGTCTCTGTCAGTGTTAGTGATATGCCTGGTCTAATAACCTCAAAGGAAGACAGATTCTATCCTTGTTCCTTTTCACAGAATTGGGATTTACTGGCAGAAAATAAAAAACAACAAAAAAACCCACACTAACCCTATCTTCAAATGCACAATATCTCCTTTTACTTTTAAGTTGGATGGCTGCATTCCAAAACAAAATAAAATAAAATAAAATTTAAAAAATCCAAATGTTGATGGCAATGCAGAAAATGTACATGTTGGAGACAGATCAAGGTTTTAAGCAAGAAAAGGAGAACGAGGATGGGGGGAAATTATTAATTGAATGGATTCATGAGCTCCTCATTTGTTATTAATAAAGCACTGGAGAAGAAAGTGTTGATGAAACAGTTATTCACCTCGGTGCAGTATGCAAAAGGAAAATTAACCCCACTGCAGACAGGTACCAAGGCCATATGCAGAGTTTTATGTACTGAGTTATAGATGCTATAATAAATGCAAGACTCAACGTCATGTATATATCCTTTGCCTAGGGATGAATTTC
>VWZI01002854.1:236400-265527 GCA_013396835.1 Psilopogon haemacephalus | reverse complement strand
AAAAAAAAAGAAAACCAACAATGAGGCAGGTTTGAGAGAAGGGAACTGATTTAGTGCAATGTATATCATGTAGTCACTAATGGACTTTTAGTTCTTCCCAAAGATAACTGACCCCATAAAGGGTTTTAAGTAATTCTTAACATTATATTCATACACTTCAAAGGCAATCAGTCTTTTAAAGTTACTTCTCTATTTCTCCACGTTGCAGAGCTATATGCATCCTCAAATATCACAAAATTACCTTCTGCTTTCATGGGCAAAAGTGCCCTGTGGTACTGACAACCACAGTATTATCCTTTTATTTTTTTCTACTTTTTTTTTTTTTTCCTCCAGAAGTTAAATGCCTTTTGACTCAGCTCTTAGTCCTCATTTTTATGTCCTTTTCTGTTTTATAGATTGTGCTGGTTTGAGGCTGATTGGAATATTTCAATGAAAGAAATTAGATGATAGCCTGTGAAAAGAAAACAATGGTGATGGCCACTTCACTCCTAGGTTTGCTGAGATGTACAAAAGCAAGGACATAATATAAGCTGTGACTGCTTAGGGCCAAGCTTGCTGGTCTAGAAAAGTACTGGTTGGTTCAGTAAGGAAGCCTTGGCAGCATTAAGTTACAAAATGTAGAAATAGGAGGAGGAAGAGGGTAGTTGGTTGGGGTTTTTTATCCAGTGTGGAAAAAAAAAATCCAAAGCTTCATTGCATCTGTTTGCTGCTTTATTCCTGAATCTCTGCAACATTGGCAGATTTACATAAGGGCCAGATAGTATTGGAAGAGATCCTGCATAGTCTGTACTGGTTTAGTGAGATCAGTTAGGCCACAAAGCCTTGCCAGAGCTGCTCCTCCCTCAGAAATTTTGGAACCTATATTTAAACATCCTCGAGCTGGCCACAAGTGACAGGATAGGATGGACAGCAAGGGGAGAGGGGCGAGGAGGAAATTAGGGCTTCCAACAGAAGGGGGGGTGGGACAGTGCTTCTAGAAAATCTGGGCTCTTTGAACATAATTGTCTGGCAGTCTGTAGGTATTACTAAAACCCAGGATTATTTCCAACACTACATCATCATATCCACTACTGCTGCCTGCCAGTGTGTTAGTAGTAAATCTGAAGAGCCAGGAAAATAAGTGGAGCCTGTCTGCCTGCAATGAGGATCTGGCCTCCACTCCACAGCAGCCAGTACCTTTCTTAGATAATTAAATTATCTGCTAAATATCTAAAAAAAAAATCCTGGGAGAATAAATCCTCTTTGCTTAATTTCTGGGGGTGGAAGGTGGGGAAAATCTGGGATTTGAAGAGGAGAATGGCTGGAGGGATAAATAGAAGGTAGAGCACTCCTGGAAAGGAAAGGTCTGGTTGGCATCACTATGGCAGCTTCACTTGCAGCCAGTCCCAACCTGGCAGTGGTGTACACTTTGTGCTTTGCTTTCTCCTCTGTCATAATCAAACTGCTGTTAACACTCGGGAGAAGCCCTTTCTACCTGATTCTCTCTGAAGTTATCACACACCATCATGAGACCTCAGGGATGGGAAAATCCTCTCCTACTCACCTACCCCTAGAAAGAACTGTTTGTAGGAAGGATGCTTAAGAAAAGGATGAAGAGAGACAAAAATATCAAGTCTCACAGCTTTTATTTTTGGTAAAGGTGAGAAAATAAGCTCAGGCAGAAGGCAAGCCATGGGCTTGTGAGCTCAAACTAGAGATCCTTCAGTTTCTGCTCTACCTTATCATAGAATCAGCTGCATAAAGTTGCAGTTGCCCTGAGAAGCCCTGGCCACCACCACTGTCTTTATTTTCTGTTTGCAGCATTTGTTGCAAGCCTCATTCCTAAATCCTCATTTATTTCTGCAGCCCACAGACTCAATGACAGCACTGCTGCTGCCATTCTTTCCCAGTTAAGTGCATTTTCAGCCTGAACAGTTCCTCTGTAGAGGAAAAAAAAAAAAAAGAGAGAGACTCTCCCCACCTTTCGAGGATGTGCTTGATGTCTACTGCTAATGCTCAGGGGTTAAGACTTCGTGGCAAACACCTGCCAAGTCAGCTCCCAGTGCTACTTACATAAATATGCTTTTGTTCTTAGAATATGTTACACCAGGTTTCATAAAAGCACCCGTGTAGAGTTATAAAAGATTTAAAAGATATAAATAATAACCTAGGAGCCATTTAAAGTTAGGATCAGCAAATTTCAGGGAAGGGATCAACCAACTTTGGTAATTTAACAACTGTTTAAAATACATTAGCAATATCTGGTTTAATCTCATTGTAATTTATAAGCTACAAGGTTTGGTAGGAGAAGTCACAGGAAGAAGAGAAATTAGGTAAAAGCCTGCAAAGTGAGTTTTTTTTTTTTTTTTAAAGATAAAGACCATCATTTTGCAAAGCTGCTAAAGACAGGAGCATAAACATAAATAATTGGGTATGCAAAAATACGTACATCAAAGCATCTTGACTGAAGCAGGTTGGTTTGAAAAAGGAGTAAAGATATTTAATTTGTCCCTTTTTTATTGCGTGCAGCAACATTAACAAATTAGCACATTGATGTTCTTAATGCTTGAAAAAGAATGCAGTAAGCCCGTAGTACCCCCAGCCAAGTAAGGCATGCAAGGAAGTGATTAGTTGTATGTACACCTACAGTTTACTTACCTATGTAGCTCATTATGTTGTGCCTGTGGTTTCAGCACCCTTTTTCAGCTTCTCTTACATCTTTTTTTAACCACTCAGAGTTTGGTGTTTGCAACACTCTGTTCTCTGCAAGAAGCTGAAGTGAGAGCTGCTCAACCTGCTCTTTGAACTTGGGCAGAATGGGTTGTTTAGTGAGGTCAGACTGCTTAACCTAGAAAACACAGTGTAAGGAAGCTTCTGAAAACAAAGCAAGGTGACCAGACACCAGATGCTCCTCCCTGAGGTTAGTCTTCAACCCACCTGGGTCACTTGAAAACCTCACCAGGAAAGTGATTCAGGATATTGGTCTGCATAACAGAGAGCAGAGCTGGCATTATGCTCTAGGAAGGTCTCAAGTGAAGCAATAACTAAGAGTAGAAAAGCTATGTGAGACTGGCTGGGACCTGGGAGGAAGTCTTGAGTAGCTCTGCCAGTTGCCATTCTTTCACGTGCTGCCAGGTGTCACTGGGCTAGGTGAACCCAGCAGAAACTCAGTGCCCTGCCTCTGCTACACTCTACATACTTTGCTTGTCACTCTCTTTCCAATAGATTGCAAATAGATTTTCCAATCACATTTTCTCATAAAAAACCCCCAACACCTTCATTGAATTCTGCTGAGCTCTGCTGCTGCACCAATATAAAATATCCTCCCCTCACTTCAAAAAATAAAAATAAAAAAAAATAAATTAAACAAAGAAGCAGCAGTGAAACTATGTTATTAAGAAAGTCATGCAATGTCAATAAGAATGGCAGACAGTAAAAGAAGCAATACAAGGTGCAAGACTAGCAGTGCACATTTCACATTTCCTAAATGCACGGATTTGCAAGGGGATATAATATTGATGAAAGGACGATTCCAGTAGCTTTGGCTTTTGTGGGACTCCCAACTGCTAAGAACATCTCAGGATTGGCCCCTGGAGTTCAGGAAGGCACAGGACGTGTTGCCTAGCACAGCTTCTGCCAGCGCACTCGAAACCTGACCTGGAAAAACTCATGGCAGTTTTGTCCTGAACCTCTCTGGAGCAGAGCCTGCCAATTGCAGCAGACTGCAAGGTAGTTTAATGATGTGGACAAACAGGCATTTCATTTCTCCTGGGCTTGTCTGGGAGAATTTGGAAAGCATAGATTGTAGTACCTTTCAGTGTTTCTCTGAACTGAGCCTTCCAAGGTGTACAATAAGTTGCCAGAGGCTCAGCAGCAAGACGGAACCTCGCAGCCTGTTATTGATAGCTCACCCACACATAACAGAAATGATCCTTTATGAATGCATTTAAAAATTCGGGTAAACTGCTTTCCCTGCTGATATTTAAAATGCCCTTACAGAAATGAAATCTTCACCCCATGTATTCCTAGCCTGAAAAAGATTACAAATGTAAGAAAGGACTTAATTCAGCTGATAGGTATTGAAGTCTCTCAATTAGTCTGTAGGGGTGTTTAAAAAAGAAGCTGAACTGCATCTTCTGTCTCCTGATCTGGATGAGGGGATTGAGTCCACCAGTTTGCAGATGAAACTACATTGGAGCATGTGTGGGTCTGTTAGAGGGCAGGAGGGCTCTGCAGAGGGACCTGGACAGGCTGGGCAGATGGGCACAGTCCAACACCAGGAGTTTTAACAAGTCCAAGTGCAGGGTTCTGCACTTTGGCCACGACAATCCCAGGCAGTGCCACAGTCTGGAGACAGAGTGGCTGGGGAGCAGCCAGGAAGAGAGGGACCTGGGGGTGCTGGTTGGCTGGGAAGCCTCTCAATTATACTCAGCTCATCCAGCCTGGCCTTGAACACCCCTAGGGAGGGGAAATCCACAACCTCCCTGGACAGGCTACTCCAGAGTCTCATCGCCTGTTAGTTGGCTGTTTTAAGGACCCTGGTGAAGATGCCACCTCTTTTACACACCTCCTGCCACCACTGAGGGAACCAAGTCCCCAGGGCCTCCCTCACATGCAAGCACACATACAGACGTGAGCATTTCTGCAAGTCAAAGGTACAAAGCTATTTTTGCCATTACTTCTGCTGCTTTCCCTGGGACCACCACTACACAGGACTGGGAAATGCGTGGAGGGATTCATGTATGGTAATGCTGACATTCAAGCCTGTGGCTGAACTGGCTAAAGACAATCTCCAAACACCACTCCAGTGATTAATCAGCTGTACATTCACACAGAAATATTTGAGGTACTGCTCTACTCACCAAAGACTTTTATTGTATAGTCAAAGGTTATTTGGAATTTATCCATGCCCACCAAGCAGGGCCTTGTTATTATTAAGCAAAATTCAACCCAGAGGGCAGCGAACCCATGCAAAGAGTAGGGAGTGTTTGCATTCCAATAAAATATTGGAAAGCAGATTTGGCACGTAGATTTAGAGAGGATTATATTAGTTTTTTTTTATTCAGTTCCTCACAGTTGCAAGCATCCAGTACCTGTGTAGTCCAGAAGAGTCACAAGACCCTTCAGCACATATGGATTCAGACTGGATGTGAGGAGGAAGCTGTTCACCATCAGAGTGGTGAGAGTCTGGAACGGGTTGCCCAGGGAGGTGGTTGGGGCCACATCCCTGGAGGTGTGTAAAAGTCATTTAGATGTGGTGCTTGGTGGGGATATGGTTTAGAATGAACCTTGTAGAGTAGGGATATTGGTTGGACTTGGTGACCCTGAGGGGCTTTGCCAAGCTCAATGTTTCCGTGATTCTTTAACCACCTCCAGAAAAAGAGTGAGGCAATGGTAAAAAATGTTTCTGACTGAGGGTATTTCAAGCTCAAGAACTAAAAAAAAGTCAGCAGGCAGATACTTAGTGCCCATTTGCCTTTCTATAAAATGTAGCTTTTTCTTTCTTTTTTTTTTTTTTTTTTTTTTTTTTTTTTCTTTCTTCTTTTATAAAAGGAAAGAAAAGTTTGGGGTTTACAGGATCTGAATTCATGTGGTCTGGTGACTTGCCACCAGGGGAGCATGCACTTCCAACCTCACATTTAATGTGTTAATTCTAATACTTATGGATTCTTATTTTAACAATAGCAATTTTGTAGTGCTTCACCTTAGCTAAGAAAATTCACTGTGCTCAGTTTTGATGTGCCAGAGCTGATTGAATAATTTGCCTCTAAGTTCTTTGAGTCTCTCTTCTCTCTGGGCTGTACCTGCTTATCCACACATTCCCAAGCCTTAAAAATGCTTCAGAATACATATATATATATATAGGGTAGCAGAACCAAAACAGCTCAACTCTGTTTAGTTAGCAACCATTTTACCTTCACCACAGGGATAGCTAAGGTACTAAAAGCTAATAACACAGAGGTTATTTACATGGACAGCTTGCTGGGTCCAGGAAAATTGCACTTACATGAAAAGTTTGGGTTTTTTCCTAAGGTCTAGCATTAAAGCTCAGCTCGTTTCAATTTTATTTTATTTTTTTTTCCTCCCCACTTAAACCCCAGTGGAAAACAGGCTTTTACTGTGAAAGTAATCCAACTAGATATCTTCAAAATCTTAATAGGCAAAGTGGATTGACCTCAGTTCATCTTCGTGGAGCTTAGGACAAATTGATCAATTTACTTCCTAAATAATTACCATTCGAATGTTGATTTTTACCTTCCTGAGATTAGCACATTAAAAAGCCTGTATTCAGGAATGCTAATGCAATGCAGTGCTGCACACACAGGCTCACAAGAAACTCGATGTATTCTTTATGTAGACAAGCTTCAGCTGATTCTGGGTAATGAGAACTTACTTATTCTTTTGTTGAAGGATGAAGAAAAGGAAAAGAAAAAAAAAAAGAACACCCAGAAATAAAACAGAGAAATGGATATGGTTAGAGCTCTGGAGAGGAAGACTTTATTTAGCATTCAGATTTTTGAAGTTAGGCATTAAGATTCTGTGGATGCAACGATTGTAATCCAAACTTTGTCTATTTAAAACAAGTCCATGGAAGGAAGAAAGAAAGAACTTTTTGTGTTCAAAAAGAGGAAGCATCTAAAATGGGAAAACTTGAAAACCATATGGTCATAGAACCCGAATTCAGGATCAGGCAGAGCAGACAGAGTCCTTCTTGGGTGCTGGCCATTGAAGAGGAATTTGATGCTTGTGATCCCTCAGATTTATGCTGAATATGATGTATATGGAATGTAATGTTTTGTTGGTCAGTTTAGGGTGACTTGCCCTGTCCTCCTCCTTCTCTTCCTTATGGAACACCCAGTGTGGTACACAAGACTAGGAGTGACTTTGGCCTCTGTAGGACAAGTATAAGCAAGAGCCTTTCCACATACCAGTCCTTGGTAGTAACTGTAAACATCAACCCTTGTCACTTCCAGAACCAGATGCTGTCTGCAAAAAACATGCCATTAACTTCAGATAATGCAGCCACTGAGAAAGGTAACATCACTGAATAGAATTAGTCCTGTTCTAACTCAAAGCAGGACATTGGGAAGAGCTGCAGTGGGAGCTGGCAGATCTCCCTCAGATCTTAAAGGAAGAGGAGCAGAATTTATGCCGGTTTGACATCAGCTAGCATATCTGCCTCCCTGAATGCACAGCAATTGAGGAAATTAAAAAAAAAACCAAACCACAGTTTAATGAGGAAATTAATTTTTCTCATCTGCATCCCTGACTCAGTTTCTCCTATTTACAGAATCATAGAATTAGCCTGGTTGGAAGAGACCTCTGGGATCATCGAGCCCAACCTATCACCTAACCCTTCTAATTAACTAACCTATGGCACCAAGTGCTTCAACCAGCCTCCTTTTAAACACCTCCAGGGATGGGGACTCCACCACCTCCCTGGGCAGCCCATTCCGATGCCAATCACTCTAACTTCTGCATATTGTCCAGTCTAAACCTGCCCTGGTGCAGTCTGAGACTGTGCTCTCTTTTTCTGTCACTGGGTGCCTGGGTTCCTTAGTTTGGAATAAAAATATTTCCGTTTTTCTTTGCAAAGTTTTGCACTCTGATTCCTCTCCATGTGTGTTAGCAACATGGAATTGTTTATATCTCCCCATCCATCATCTCTTGGCATTTGTCTCTCTTGGAAATTCTCCATGACAACTTTAGTATCAGTTGTGTTTTCTCCACTGTTTCTCATAAGAAAGCTTAAGCCTCTCTGTGCTTAAAAAAAAAAAAAAAAAAAACACAAAAAAACCATAAGGGAATTAGACAGGTTAGTATTAAATAGTTGCACATACTCCGAATCTGTCAGATTTCCAGCTGGGCAGCTCCCAGCCTGTACTGGTGCCTGTTGTTATTCCTCCCCAGATGCAGGACCCTGCACTTGTCCTTATTGAACTTCATGTGGAGGGATTGTCACTTGAAGCTGTTAATGCTCCATTATGGACCTACTTTCATCACCAGGTGAGGACAAGGAGCAATGGATGGAAGCTGCAGCACAGGAGGTTCCACCTCAACACAAGGGGGAACTTCTTGACTGGAAGGGTCCCAGATCACTGGCGCAGGCTTCCCAGAGAGGTTGTGGAGTCTTCTTCTCTGGAGAAGGTCTGTCTGGATGTGTTCCTGTGTGAGCTGAGCTAGATTGTCTGGTCCTGCTGTGGCAGGGGATTTTGACTCAATGACCTCTTTGGGTCCCTGCCAAGCCCTGAGATCCTGTGAGCCTGTGACCAGTTGGTGTCTGGCAGGGGTGCTGGGCACAGCTAACATTTTCTATGTGTTTGGTCATCCCCTAGCAAACAGTTCCCTCATGATCATATTTCCCAATACAGTGTTGCCACCCTATAGCAATGATACTGCTGAGCACAAAGTGATGCAACAAGCAGTTGAACATATCACATTTAGCTCATTTGAATGTTGCTTCCTCTGCTACCCCAGCATCTTATCACATCTGTTTTTATATAGCTGAATGTGCAATATGTGTAGAAAACGTGTGAAATTTGGAGCAGACAGGTTGGTCTTAGTGCTAAGAAGTAATACACTGAGTGAAAAATGTTGAGAACCATTGATTTAGACAAATAGACTCCAAAGTGACATTTATATTTTGCTATGGTTGCTATAAATACTTTGTCTTTTTTAGGGAAAGCTTTTCCTGGACGTTATTCTAAGAGGATCAGTCACAGTGCTTTTGACCTTTTACTGTACACTACTCCATTAACATCCTGTGGAGAAATTCTCCTTATATATGTAATTGATGCATTTTATGAGACACAAATCAAAATAGATAGTCAAAAAGCAGATAGTATAGAACTCAGGAAGAGCTGCCTGCCTGAGTACTTTGTTGGCATATTGCCTATAGTTGATAGTGTCAACTCAACATATGGCCCTTCAAATGCACTGATGAATTCTCTTGTGGGAATAAAGTAAGGCTTGTCTGTGACATGTTTAAAGTTTCAGAGCAAAGCAAGTTGTAGCTGGAGTGAGTGGGGAGACCTCACAGGCTTGTGTGCAGGCAGTGCACCCTTCTCCCTGCAAGTATTTTCCAATCGTTTCCACAGTCCAGTGTGAAAAGCTGTGCTGGGTTCAACTGGGACAGAGCTAATTTACATAGGAAGCCAGAAGAGGACAGAGCCAGGATAGCTGACCTGAGCTAGCCGAGTGATGCCATGCTCAGCACATGAACCAGAGGAGCTGGCTGGCAGAGAGGAGGCATCACAGGTCAGGAGCAGGCTGGGCACTGGCTTCCAGGTGGTGAGCAACTGCACTGCACATCACTCTATTTGTATATTCTTTTATTAGCATTACTGTTATTGTTTCTTCTCTCCTTAATGCCATCCTATGAAAAGATATTTATGTCAGCCCATGAGATTTTTATTTTTTTTTATCTTTCCCTTCAATCCTCCTCCCCTTGCCAATGGAGTTGGGGGGATGTGAGCGAGCTGTTGCGTGGTGCTGAGCTGCCGGCTGGATCTCAACCATGACAACAACCTTGCACAGGACCAGAGCCAGAGCAGAAAATGATTGCTGCTTGAACACAGAAAAACTATACTGCAAGCTGATTTAGCTGGATGAGTACTCAGCTTTAAAAAAAGACATTTGTTAAGCTTGTTCTGAAGCTGTAGATGTATCCTCAAATTAGGAAGAACTTCAAACAGTGCAGAAAAGAGAGGATGGCAGAATCAGGCAATTAAAATTCTCATCTGACCTCCTGAACTAGCTCCAGCAACCACAGAGTGTCAGAAATTATATATTCAGACTTCATATGTGGCAATGATAGAGTAAAGGAATTTGTGCTAGTTTGGCTTTTCAGAGAGACATGCAAAATAAACACAGTCTCCCTGCCAAAAAAAAAAGTGAAAGGGTATGTGGCAGAGGACTAGGAAGACAGAGGAGCCCTACTGCCTGCTTCTCTGAAATGAAGGAAAGGGATGGGCATCTGACCCAAAGGGTATAGAAATATCTGAAATAATGATCCAGTCTCACTTTTTTTTTAATGCTTCTATTTTTTCAAATGAAGCAAACACTGCTGTAAAAGGTCCATTATTTTTGCCACTGCTTCTAGTGGTCTTCTCAAGCAATGAATAAAACCTGAGGGAGGGCAGGCTGGTGCACAAATGCTCTCGTTATCTTAACAGGGGGTGTTCAGTGTTCAAGGGTGAAAAAAAAAAAAAATCATACAGTAGTTATGATTAAAGGTAGGTTTTTAAGTGTTTTTGATAAAGGCTTGTAAAACAGCCAAAAGAGATCCTGCAATTTTAATGTTAAGTGGCTTTTGTATTGGAAAAATGCCCAAGGGCCACGTCTAGCACAGTCACTTACAAATGACTGATGGGAGATCAATACAGACAGAGTGGGGATGCAGCTTTGTCACTGGGATATGTAGTTAGTATGTGATTAGCCTTAAGTAGCATTGACTTGGATGTAGATGGGCAGTAAAGTCCTTAGCATCCAGTCAGCATGATAGCTGTTTGTGTACAAAAGTTAATGAAAGAGGAAAACCACATTATCATTAGGCACCCAAAGGAGCTCCCCACACCCGTTCAGGGATTTTAGGAGAAGAGCAGCCTGACAATGAGCTGCACAAAGCTGCCAGTCCCAGCAGCATTAACACTGATTTTGGTTTTCCTCTACGATGAGCAATCCCCTAGGACCTGGTGAACCACCTAGTTAAGTTCTATCTGAAACCTTATTATAGAGGAACAAGGAGGCCACTTTGCCTTTTCACAGAGGTGGGAAATCCTGTAAAATAAGCAAAAGTAGAAACTGAAGAGAGGAGAGAGGAAATTAAGAGCTACTTTGAGGAAAGTAAGATGATCCTCTGGCACTGATAACATGTTGCACTATATCTCCTCTGGTCCTCAGTTCGGTTGTCATTACACTTAATCAGACCCAGAAATCTCACTAGGCACTTTCCTTTCCTTCCCTTTTTCTTCAGATGGTAAATAAGGATTTTAAAATACATTTGATTGCATTTCTGAAAAACAAAACAATTTCACCCAGAGGTGTGGTAGAGTCCTTATTGCTGAATATTTTCAAGATGCAGTTGGACAAGGTGCTAGATAATCTCCTCTAGGATACCTTTCCCATTAAAGGTTGGGCCACATAATCTCTTGAGGTCCTTTCCAGTCGCTGCTGTTCCATGGTTCTGTGACTTTGTCAAGCAAACCAAGAGCCTCTTCTTTTGCTTAACGAAGCTACTGTACACAGTACCTGGAATACTGACTACAGTATGTCTATAAAACAGAGGAAAGCAACTCAGTAATTTAACTGTTCTGATTAGTGTTGATTAATTTTTTACTACATGACAAAGAACAAATTGCTCTCTGAAAAAGTATCACTTATACTGTCCTCTCTGACCTCCTACCCTGCTACTCGTAGTATTAAAGGGTTTGCTAAGTTTTAGTCAGATGGTATAAACTGAAATTATTTCATGGCTAACCTGATATTTCCAGGGCCGTGATGAAGGCAGAAATCTGTGCCCTAGAGTCACCAGATGCCTTTCTAATGGACCCTCAGCACACAGTTAATTACAGGGAGAATTTGGATATCCAGCTGCCAAAAGCCACCTCAGCACCGCAGCGGTCAGAAAGGCTGCTCACTCAGCATCCCAGCTGCATTCAAACCTGGACACACTTGCAAGCTTCCCACTGGAGGTGGAGATGATCCAGAAGAGCCCAGAGGGCTTAATGTTGGACAGTGCACACGTAAAATGTGGGGGCTTTGTAAACTACACATGCACCTCAACTCATCACACTCCTTATTAATGACCGACTGTGCACATCAACAGCTCATTAGAACTGGGCCAAGCTACTAATGGAGCCATCACCTAGGTCATCGATCCCTCAAACATTTGCTCTTTTCTGAAGCTAAAGGAGAAGTTCTGTACCTCACACAAGGCCAAATCCCTGCTGTACTTAACCTATCTTTTTAACTATTGCAACACAGGAGGTTCCAGCTCAACATGAGGGGAACTTCTTTACTTTAAAGGTCCCAGAGTGCTGGAACAGACTCCCCAGAGGGGTTGTGGAGTCATCTTCTCTGGAGACTTTCAAGGTCTGTCTGGATGTGTTCCTGTGTGACCTGAGCTAGATTGTCTGGTCCTGCTCTGGCAGGGATGTTGGACTCAATGACCTTTTGGGTCCCTTCCAAGCCCTGATATCCTGTGAGCTTGTGATCCTGTGAGCTACCTGAACTCACTGTTGACCAAAAGTCTTCTGAAGGCATTGAAGTGAGTTAGCAGCTCAGCTTTTATGATCATGGTTGGTTCTTGCCTGTTTGATTGCTACAAAGTGAAATGTAAAAAAACAAACCCCAACCATTATTTATTAATATTTACAAGAAGGAAATACAGTTTATTCTCAGAAGAATCTATATAAGCATACTCAGAAGACAAAACAATCTATTCTTCAGATTGCTTCCTATGATTTGTCACAACAGAATAATTTGCCCAGGCGAGATTTGGCTACTTATCAAAAGAATCCTGTCTCTCCCTGCCATTTTCCAATAGGAACAGTAACGTATTGGTGTCTTTGGGAGTGTTTTGTTAAATGTGCAGTCAACTAACACTCAAGAGTAAATATACAGCCACAGCTGAGGCCTTCAACTCGACATTTCCAGGTTCACAAGTCCCAAACCTGTCACACATTTCCTTTTTGACCCTGGACAAGATATTTAATCTCCCAGCCCGCCCTCCATCTATATAACAGCTAATATTTTAGGTGCCTTTATTGCTAGAGACTGCAGAACAACAGCAGTGTCCAATTACAGATACGTTCAGCGCTGGGTATGTTGGAGATGTGTTGATAGGTGAGGTCCCAGAAAGCTGTTCTAACAAAAAGCCATCAAATATTACAAGTGGTGTTTTTGGCATGCAGCTCTCTGTTGCTGTAGCTCACTTAGCCAGAGCCTCCCTACATCTGAAATCTGCTAGAATTTACAAGGCTAGGAGGGCAGGTGAGGCTTGACCAAAGGTCTCCAAGATCTCTGGAGCCATTTGAGAGCTATGCTGATATGACCTTCCAGAAATTCATAGCTTTGTGGAGCAGTCCTGTAACACAATGGTGAAGGAGAATTATTAATTTGGCCCTCAACTTCCACGGAAAGTATTCAATTTGTTTGCCTGCTCATATATTTACCACACCAAGACTTTGTCTCCTAGAAACACAATGCTTGCCAATGAGTTGTTTCTCATGACCTGAGAAGCTAAGTGATGTCTAATATTGATCAGTGGTTCATACATTAATGGAAATAGCTAAATTGAAAAAGATCCTCTTTATACACACTGTGGCAAATTATATCTGTTTGACTGGAGAGGGCAACCTTTTATTGAACTGCATAGTGGTTTGCTTTTACTCGAGTTTATTCCTTTCTACAAAGGATTTTTCCCTTTCTGAATTGTTCTGCAAAAGAAGTGTATTTTTCTCTCTCTGCTGACCACATTTAGTATTTGCCTATCTTAATAATGACTTTCAATTTACCTTCAATCATTCCTGTGATGTAGGAAAAGCCAATTCGAGTTTCCTATGTCAATGAAGTGCGGTCCAATAGGGGACTAATTTATTCCTACTGACAACAGGCAGGACTCTATTACATCCTCTCCCAGACCTTTTGCCAGGACTGAGGCTGCAGCAGCTTTAGCTGTACCTCTTTTCATCAGGTGATACCTATTTGTGAGGTTGTGTTGCCTTCCTCAGGCCAAGGAGTTGTTGTCCCATGTTATGCCATAGCTATTCCTTCTCTGGAAGAGTTGTACAGACTGGGAAATGGCACATCAAAGTCTCAACTGTTTGTTCCCAAGTACAGTTCTGTTACGTGTGTCTGACTCTTTTACATGAGCATACCTACACCAGCTACTCACTGGTGGGGCAATGTGAGAAGCCAAAAAGGCCTCGGCTGTGTAAGTGCTGCTCAGCAACGATGAAAACATCCCAGAATTGTCAACCTCGTTTCCAGCACAAAACCACAACATAGCTCCATATGAGCCAGTATGAAGAAAATTAACTCCCTCTCAGCCCCAACCAGCAGATATACTAACCAGTGTCAGCAAGCTGGTTGACAGGAAGATAAAAAGCAAGCCCTACAGTACAGGGCTAAGGATAGCTCTTTATTTGGGCCACCAAGATGCTGAGAGGGCTGCAGCAGCTCTGCTATGAGGACAGGCTGAGAGAGTTGGAGCTCTGCAGCCTGCAGAAGAGGAGGCTGCCAGGAGACCTTATAGTAGCCTTCCAGTATCTGAAAGGAGCCTACAGGAAGGCTGGGGAAGGACTATTGACAAGGACTTGTAATGACACGACGAGGAGGTTTAAACTGGCAGAGGGGAAACTGAAACTTGATGTTAGGAGGAAGTTGTTTGCAGTGAGGATGGTGAGACACTGGCAAAGGCTATCCAGGGAGGTTGTTGATCACAGAATCACATAATTGAAGATCACATTCTGTGTTTCTGTGATCCACAGCCTCCCTGAAGGTGTTCAAGACCAGGCTGGATGAGGGCTTGAGCGACCTGTTCTAGTGGGAGGTGTCCCTGCCTGTGGCAGGGGAGTGGAACTGGATGAGCTTGGAGGTCCCTTCCAACTTAAACCATTCTATGATTCTATGGTGAGAAGGAGCTAAATCAGCTTGACATTATACAATAGCCATGGGAGATCACAGAATCACAGACTCACAGAATTAACCAGGTTGGAAAAGACCTCTAGAATCATTGGGTCCAACCTATCACCTAACCCTTCTAATTAACTAACCCACAGCATTAAGTGCCTCACCCAGACTTTTTCTGTTTAACAGCTTTGCTTACAAATGGGCACAACAAATGGAGCTTGTGCAAACTAAGCTTAAGGTGAGCTGATAAAACAGTTTTATTGCTCAGGAAATAAGTGCACTCTTCTTGGCATAAGTCATCACCTCCCAGTCCCAACTCTGAAAGACCCCAACGTTTTATATTTATTTACCAACACAAATTACATTGGCAGGTGATAGCTTCAAGCAATCTGCCTGGTCTGGTACAGCCAAACAGACAAGGTTTCACCAAAGTGAAATAAAAGATCTGCTCTTCCTGTTCAAAGAGTGACAGATATAGCCTAGCCTAGGCTTGTGGCCAGCCAGCTGGCACTGACTTACAGCATGCTTTGGGGGAAAAAAAAAAAAAATCCACCCTTTATTTCATTAATACTTTCAAGGAGACTATTACAGAAAACAATTATTGGCAGCGCAGTGTCTTTACTTCAGCTAGGCTGAATCTCTTTTTGTCTCTGCCACGTATTTTTTGACACAGCACTGAAATGTGATGAACTCGAATGAAGACGTATCTCTGCTGTGGTCAAGCTGTGTTCTCCTCATTTTGTTTTGATTCCGAATAAAAGGGGCAGCAGAGAAAAAGGTCCTATTGTGGATCTCAGCGAGAATAAAGCAATACAAGCAAGCAGAAAGATGTTCTTTGTTCTGTAGGGCCTCTCATTTCCATGAATTTTTCATCTGGTGTATTTGGTAAACTCCCGTTACCACTCATTTTCTCTGCTTCGTGTAGAATTACCGCCCAGTAACCCCACAGAACAAATAAATTAGAAAGACCCATCAAGAGGCATTTAAGAGAAAAGCTAATTATCAATTTCCAGCAAGTGCTGATTGGTAAAGCAGGAGAAGTATCCAGGGGCAGAGTGGAGGGAGGGATTCAGCTCAGCGCAAGGACACGTTAAGAGAGTTATGTAAAACGCTGCCTTTCAACTTCCCTATCAGTAATTTGTGCTAATGATGTGCACCAAATGAATGCTGAGAGGGTCAGTCAAGGAGCCAGCTTCTCACCTTTGCAGGAGCTGAATGGTCCCGTGGACAGCAGCAGAACTTTTTTCCTTTAGAAAGAGTTGGCTCAACACACACACACACACACACACAGAGTGGCTCAAGCCTATGAAGCACTAAGCCTCATGCAGATCAACATGACAGCCTCTTCCCAGCATGAAATGTGAGGTTTGCTGTACATTGTCAAGCCAGGCCCATCTCACAGTCACATCTCATTACTCCCATAGCCACTTTCTTAGAGCGCTTCATCCTCTCCAGCTAGTAGGTACCAGCTCGGTTCAAAAGGTTAAACTGTTGTTTCCAGAGGATCCAGAAGAGCAGGTCTCGACAAGGAAGGGAGCTGCAACTCCCTGATAAATCATGCACACCACTCAGTCGTGGGACTTGCAAAGGGCAAAATTAAATTGTGTTCACGTGGGCCTGTGCTGACTCATAGAAATGGAGTACAGGAGTCACAGTTTTAATCAAGCCGCACGTGAAGCCCTTTTCTTACAACGAAACCTAGGCTGCCTTGTGCAGAATAGAAATAAATACTAAGGAAAAGAGAGTGGTCTGTGGAAATCAATCTCTCCTTTATATACTTCCAAATTATACTCATAAAGAAGAGGCCTCCAGCAGCTCTGTCAGTCACAATAAAGCTATCACTCTGAGATTTATTAGAGGCTCTCTCCCTGTGTTTTCGGTGGAAAACATCCTACAGGTGTGTTTGCATTACTTCCAGAGGTCTATGAAGATCAATTACACGTTTGAATGAGGAAATTCATTAGCAACTTTTTCAGAGATTTAACTTGCATCCAGAGTCGTGCCCTAAAAAAAAAAAATCTAAATAAAAATAGGGGTGGACAAGGTGGAAAAGACAGAATGTCTCAGAGTGTAATACTTTCAAAGATCAAAGAGTTATCACCATTTACCTCTTGGACAAAGGGATGAGCTTTCTCCCTGGTGCATTAAGGAAGCTCTGTGTTTGATCTCTTTTGACAAAATCCAAATTTATATTTCTTTCACTTTGGCTTTTCCTCAAAAAAAGACGTGTGTGTGTGTGTACCAAAAATGTAGTTTCCTAAACTCTTTGAGGTCCTTGCCTGGGACAGCAGCAATCCCATGCTATCCATTCTACATAGAGAGGCAGAATCAGGCTTTTAGGCAAACTAATTCAGTTGCAGCTGTCCATCTACAGTGCCAATTAGAATTTTTTTTTTTATTTTATTTATTTATCTGTGAGGAAAAATTGCATTCCTAGGATGGGAAATGCTGTCTTTTTCCCTCACCCTGGTCTTTCACTGATCTCTCAGGAGCTGGTAGAACTTAAAGTTCACTGTATTGGGGAAAGGCTAGTGGAGACAAGATCTCAATAAAAGCAGGCACAATCAGGCTGTTCCCAGGAAGAGGGAATGTCCCTGTCGTGAGTTGCAGAGCAAGCTTGCTTGGAAATGGGAAATGTTTAAGGTTCACTTTGCTATGGGACTAGACACATAAAATAGTAATCAGCTTTGCTGTAAAAAAAAAAACCCTGCTATGTGTTTTAAATTCACCATCTTGATAAACATCATTTAAATAAGTTGCAGCAGTCCAAATGTATTGGTCCTGTCATGAGAACTGAAGGTAGACCAAGAAAGGATTTTGATTTACTGCTTTTCAAGGTCTTAGATGACCAAATACAGAGCGGTGCTTTTTATTTATATTCTTGCAACTGATGCTAAAGTAGCACTTAGGCAATGAAGTATATATAGGTTGCGATTGAAAAAAGGAAAAACATAATCCCTAAACATTGTATATCTTTGCCCAAGTGAAGAAATGAAAAATCCAACCAATACTGCCCAAAATGTTTTGATCTTATGCAGCAGAATTTCAAATTTGCTATGAGCTGAATCAATGTGTGGTGGGGGTAGCATTGCCCTGGTGAGAGGAACCAAAAGGGGTCCACTTCAAAAGCAGATGTGTGTGCTTGTCCTACCACCTCCCTAGCAGCCACACCTGCTAGGAAAAAAAATTGAGCATGAAAATTGCTGATCAAGGCTTATTGTTGCAGAACTGCTGTCAGTATTGACAAAACTCAAAACCCAAACAGACACACACCAGCTTTGCAAGACAAGATGACAGTCATCTGGCAGCTAATCCATGAAGTCACCAGGTAAATCCAACAGGCTCAATTTCAGCACCCATTTGTGGGTTCAACAGATACAAGAAAAAAATGTACACTTTTACTGAATAGAATGGGGAGGTCTGCTCCTGTCAGACCCCACCTGGAGTGTTGTGTGCAGCTCTGGAGTCTCCAGCACAAGAAGGACATAGAACTGTTGGAGCCAGTCCAGAGGAGGTTACAAAGATGCTCAGGGGACTGCAGCAGCTTTGCTATGAGGACAGGCTGAGAGAGTTGGGACTCTGCAGCCTTCAGAAGAAAAGGCTTTCAGGAGATTTGGAGTAGCCTTGCAATATCTGAAAGGTGCTAGAGGAAGGCTGGGGAGGGATTATTGACAAGGTCTTGTAATGAGAGAAGGAGGGGTTATGGGTTTAAATTGGCAGAGGGGAGATTTGAATTGGGTGTTAAGAGGAAGCTCTTTACAGTGAGGGTGGTGAGACACTGGCACAGGTTGCCCAGGGATGTTGTGAATCACAGACTGTGACTGAAAATCATATTCTTTGATTCTGTGATCCACAGGCTCCCTGGAGGTGTTCAGGACTAGGCTGGATGAGGCCTTGAGTGACCTGTTCTAGAGGGAGGTGTCCCTGCCTATGGCCCCAGGGGGTTGGAACTGGATGAGCTTTGAGGTCCCTTCTAACTTAAACCATTCTACAATTCTATAATTTGCCACAAAATGAGTGATATTGTCACATGTGTGGATGGATCTGAAACCACTTGGGCATAAACTTCAATAATTTGTACCTCAAGCTGAAATGTGGTGTTCCTATAACATAGTAAAGGGCATCTGGGCTTATAGAAATTTAAGAGTTTCATTATTAGCAAGATACAGCTATGCTACATTCCTGTGTTTTTAAAGTCTCTTTGGTCAGGGCAATAAAGCATAATCCAAAAATATACAATGATTTATTACTGTATACAGGAGATTGTGACTCACCGAGCTTCATATTTTTACTTTTTTTTTGTTTCTCTTATTTTTTTTCTGAATTAAAAAGAAATATTTTAAAAAGCTCAGTAAAGAGAGAAGCTGGACATGAGGAATGAATTCTGACTTCTGCTTAGAATCACAGTTCCACCAGAGAAACTTGTAAGTACCCAATAATTCACTGCAAAGACTGTACAACATTCTTATGCACAATATTAAGTGATATTAGGCAAAAATATAGGAACTTTTTTTTTTCCTTTTATTTTACTCAATGAAAATTTAAAAAAACCCCAAAACCTCAGTAAAGAGAGAAGCTGGACATGAGGAATGAATTCTGAATCCTGCTTAGGATCATAGGAGTTCTACCAGAGAAACTTGCAAGTACCCAATAATTCACTGCAAACACAATACAACATTCTTACAGACAAAATTAAGTTATATTAGTCAAAGATATGGGAACTTCATATCTTTATATTTTAATTTTTTTTCTCTTTGTTTTTTCTCCCTTTTTTTCCCCATTTTTTTTTTCTTCAATAAAAAAAAAAATAAATTAAAAAAAAAAAGCTCAGTAAAGAGAGAAGCTGGACATGAGGAATGAATTCTGAATCCTGCTTAGGATCACAGGAGTTCTACCAGAGAAACTTGCAAGTACCCAACAGTTCATTGCAGTGGCAGCACAACAATTCTTATGCACAATATTAAGTGATATTAGGCAAATGCATAGAGATGAATAACTTATGAAATGTCTTCAATTTTTGTAGGAAAGTCAAGCTTGTTGCAGTGTGCAATGTGTTTGTGACTTCCTTTACAGATAATACAAATTGTTCCCTTCTCTGGATTTTCAAATACACGGATAAAAAGTTCACCTTCATTGATGAGAGAGGAAATCATATCCCAAATAATGCTTACTTGATAAACTAAGTAAGCAAAACTTTAAGTTCAAATTTTTGGTTTTGGGGTGGGTTTTTTTGTTTGTTTGGTTGTTTGGGTTTTTTTCCCCTGGAAGGAAAGCAGTGACAAATAATAGGAGCAGGCCCAGTTCTTTGGAGATTAAGCCGAGAGTTCCAGATGCACTTAACATGCTGTATCAAAAGACATCTAAATACTGCTGGTCAAGAGTCAAAAGTAGACATTTTCTGATAACAGTACCTTGCTTCCTAGCAAGATAAAGCCTTTGCTTCCTAGTGATAGTCAAATACAAAAAGTCACCTGATCTCCCATGCCTTCATGTAAAAACACTTCCTCTGAATTTTTAATTTCAGCAGAGGTTTCCCTGAATAGGAATTGAATATTAAATCTGCAGATGCAAAACCCTTGCCCTGTCTATTTCTTGGAGTAAACAGCTGCATCTTGTCTAACACTTGGATTGTAACCCCGAAAGAGAAAGGCTGTCGCTCTGTTACATGTTTATAAACTGCCTCTCCTAATAGAATCCAGACGTTAATGTTATACTGCAATACCTAAATTATTAATATCTGCATTTTCTCTTCATAGCCTTGGAAATGCAGAACATAGGGGGAAAAACAAACTGTACACTAAACTCGTATTAGTTTGAATACAAAGTGGAGTTTGCATTCTGTTTAGCCCACCACTAATCAGTTTTCTACTGTGCATAAATGGGTAATCTGTAAAATATATCTGAGATTTCCCCCCCACCCCTAAAATTCTGCCTCTTTCTTTGGGAGTCAATGTTGCTGGGAAGTAAACTCCACAATCATTGTGGCTGCAAATCTAGAACTGGCCATGTAGATATGGAGGAGGAAGGTTTCTGACCTTGGTCTCAGTCAGGGTTTCAAAGGGATGACATCCCTTTATATCAGGTAGGGATCTTGACTAACAGCTTGAAAGAATGGCATAAAATAAGAATGGGAAGAAAGCAAAGTGATGGTCGAGGCCACACAAACTCTTGCTACTTACTCTTCTGCTAAAAAATGTAGAGAAGGTTGTTCTTAATGCTTAATCTTATGTTCTTATGATTAATCACAGAATGGTTTAGGTTGGAAGGGACCTCAAAGCTCAGCCAGTTCCAATCCCTCTGTGCCATAGGCACCTCCCACTAGAACAGGTCACTCAAGGACTCATCCAACCTGGCCTTGAACCCCTCCAGGGAGGGAGCAGCCACAACCTCCTTGGGCAACCTGTGCCAGTGTCTCACCACCCTCACTGCAAAGAGCTTCATCCTAACATCCAGTTTCAATCTCCCCTCTGCCAGTTTAAACCCAGTCCTCCTTGTCCTGTCATTACAAGACCTTGTCAATAGTCCCTCCCCAGCCTTCTTGCAGGCTCTCTTCAGATCCTGGAAGGTCACTGCAAGGTCTCCTGGCAGCCTTCTCTTCTGCAGGCTGCAGAGTCCCAACTCTCTCAGCCTGTCCTCATAGCAGAGCTGCTGCAGCCCTCTGAGCATCTTGGTGGCCTCCTCTGGACTCTCCAACAGTTCCATGACCTTCTTGTGTTGGGAGCTCCAGAACTGCACAAAGTACTCCAGGTGGGGTCTGACAGGAGCAGAGTGTCTAGCCTGAATTTTGCAGATGAAATTAGTATTACTCCTACTGTGCAACAGAAATTTTGCTGATAGGAGTAATGTGGAAGGAGAAGCAGCAGGAGAGGGAAAGAAGTTGTATAATTTGTAGAGATTTAAAACGTACATCAGTGTTTAGTATCTGAAACTGCAATGCAGATACAGCAGTTAAAATTTAAACAAACACTTCATAGTCTCCTAGATCTCTTACAGTCTGCAGTTATTTTCACCCCCATTTCTACATACTCTCAAGGAGTAAGAAAAGTTATTTTTTTAAAAAAACCCAAAACTTCACATAAAGAGAACCCAAATGCTTCATCACTCATCTCTGCAGCGCTGGCATATTTCCCTTGAGTGTCTCAGAGCTGCAGGAGCAAGGTAACTCTGTGAGGCAGTGTATTTTATTGGTCAGCAATGCAGAGTGTAGGTCTACACATCCTGCTTCAGACACAGACAGGCTGGCAGAGACCAGGCTCTATCTCTGTCACCAGGAAGGAGAGAGATTCTTTTTCTCTGTCCTCTTCTGATGTGCAGTGCCAGTTTGGCACACTGTTCAACATGATAACTGCTATTTTTGATTGGGGCTTTTTGGTGGTGGGTTTGGTTTTTTGTTGTTTTTGTTTTTGTTTTTGTTGGTTGGTTGGTTTTGGTAAAATTATTGTGACTGAGTGTGTGTGTGGATGGTGACTCCACCACCTCTCTGGGCAGCCCATTCCAATGCCAATCACTCTCTCTGTCAAGAACTTCATCCTAATCTCCAGCCTACAACTCCCCTGGCACAACTTGAGACTGTGTCCCCTTGTTCTGTTGCTGGTTGCCTGGGAGAAGAGACTGACACCACCTGGTTACAACCTCCCTTTAGGTAGTTGTAGACAGCAATGAGGTCTTGTTCTTTGTTCTTAATCTTGCAGATTCTATTAGATGAGTTTATATATTTTCCCACATCTCCAGCTTGACTTTAGTGGACACATTTTTCACATACTTATATAAAATACTTACACATCTTGTTTGCCTGTGCTGTGAGCATTAAACATATGCACATGTGCATGTGTGTGGTGTTGGCTACACTATTTTAGTGTGTTTCTAATTAGGACAAATAGGAATTCTATCCTAACTGTTCTTAAACTATAATTTCTCTCCTGGCTCTAAGTATGAAAATAATTTATAGGTGTCACAGCCTCTGTCTTGGCTACAACACTTGCAGTTGACAATGGGTGTGGTGGTGATCTCTGGCAAGACTATTCCCTGTGGCAGAAATAAGGAACCAAAGACCTGCTCATTAGACAGTGAGAAGAACAGAATAATTAGTGCTCTTCAGCATACTTTAAAATAAAATTATTATACTTGTAACACTACTTTCTTTAGCCAGCACAGTGTCTCTGTAGTGGTGGTCTGCGCATTTACTGAAATTAAATCTGCTTCAGAGCAGCAAAACAGAGATTTTGTGAAGATGATGCTGTACAAGGATTCACTATTCATAAAATGAAGTTATGCTCCCTGGTGCTGCAGAAGCTGTTAAATTAAAGAACACAGTAGTTAGTATCTTTGATGTATAGGATAGAAGGCAAGAGAGAAGGGTAAGTGTTATCATCAGGCTGTCTAAGGGAGAAGCAGAAGTAACAGATGCAGGGATAGACTGATTTTGACTTATCTAAAATACTTTTTTTTTTTTTCAGCCTTAATGAAATGATTTTCCAGCCCTAATGTGCAATGGAGCTAGTAGCAGACGCTCTCTGCTTTGATACAGACCAACAAGTGAGAAATGACATGCAACTGTGTTTAGGAAACCTGACATGACAGCTGGTTACCTAGTCTCTCTACTCCACAGATGTACTACTGCACTAGGGAAGAAAAGGCATCAGTCATACTCTTCAGCCAGAAGGCAGAGGAGGATCATTTCAAGAAAAGTTTTCATAGCTTCTCTGAAAAAAACTTGGAAGCTATGCTAAGAAAAAATGGATCATGGGAAAAGCCCAGACGAGCCTTTCTGTGAAGAAATGTCACCTCCAGGGTTACCATTGGTGCCTGCAAAGCAGGGCCTTGGCAGGAGCTGTGCTGGGGAATCAGGGCCACCAAAACCCATGGACAAAGAGGCCAGGTCACCCAAAGTGCCCTTCAACTAGAGCAGGCAATCAGCGCTCCTGAGTAATCTCATTATCATTTCTCTCTGCTCCAGTTAAATAAACTCTCAGTAATCAGCAACACAGCCAGAAGATGTGTATCAGTAGCAGGAAGGCAGGTAGGGTGAGAGGGATATTGGGTGAGGGGTGGTGAAGGCATGTGCAGAAGTGCAGGGGGGGCCAGATGTAAGCCCTCACACATGTGAGTCTTCAAAACCTTTGTTTCTAACATCCCACTTCTGCAGAGACTTGCAGTGCACATCACCTTGCCAAGATCCAAGACTCCTATTACTCACCATGAGCAAAATGACAGGAGGTAGGTTTGCCCCAAGTACTGGCACCTGCCAAAGGATGAATGAACACTGCGTGTGTCCTTGCAATGCCTTAAAAGGCTGCCACTGACAGTGGTAGGAATTACTGACCTACCTCCAATATAAACTTGGCCTTCTGAAGGAGGGATGTGTAATGCATACTTTCTGACTGCTCTGCCAGTGATCTCAGTCCTGACCCAATGGGTCTAGTCTGAAATTAGTGGTCTTCTAATTGCTTTTTAATTTAAAGCAATTACAAAAGGGGCCACTACCAAACATCATTTGTACTTGTGGCATCGCAGATGGCATTTAAGTGGGGAAAGCACGTTGGGCATTTTTTTTTTTTTTTTCATTAGAAAGCTTAATCTACCCACAGCAAATGCTGGGTAAATTCTGAAAATCAGAATTTATATGTCAAGACGGGTGGACATTTTTATCAACAGACAGTTGTTTTGTTTAGAATACTGAAGTGAAAAGCAGACTCAACTCTTTAGGCTGAGCTGAAACTTATGATTCATGCTCTGAGCCTTGTGGCATTGCTCATTATTGGTTTACCCAAGTAAAAAAGAGACCATTGTTAAAGGTTAACTGAGCCAAAGAGGCACCCAGAAAGAAAATAAATCCCTGGTGCCCCTTTATCTTCCTTCAAAATTTACAGCAGTGTGGAGCATGACCTTGAGAAGCCATGATAACTGACATAAGGATGACCATGGGCTTGAGGTCATTGTAGACAGAGACAAGTTGTGTCCAGCAACAGCTCATGAGTCAGTTCCCACCAGTAAGGTTTTTCTGTGACTGACAAACCACTTTGGTCCTGCCTAGGCACACCGTGAAGTTACCACCATCCTTGCATTAGTTAGCATGACTTCTCAAGGACATGTTTTACCTTGTCATGCTGTTTCGGTGGAGTCAAGCCCACTGAGAGGGACACCAAGACACTATTAGCAAAGTATGGGGCCACATCCATCAAAAAAAAGAAAAAAAAAAAAAAGACAGATTCTCCTGCAGCAGCTAAAAACAGAGAAGTGACATCTCTGCATTGCCACTTCCAGCCCAAGGTGCTATCAGAAGTGACATCTTCATGCTGCAGCGTGAAGCCTGCAGCATAATGCGGAGCGACGTCTGCACAGAGCTGATTGAACTCCATCCTAATTGCAGCTCAATCGCGGTAAAGGAGTTTTGCTAAAGCATTACTGGAAGCCCCCTGAGGAGGGCAGGCACCGGATAGCAGTTCTGAGCCCCAGGTACTAGAAAGGGGTTACTCCTACTAACAACAAAAAAAAAAAGCGAAGCGGCATTTTCCCCCCCTCCCTGAATTACAAGAGCAGATCACCTTTGAATAAGAAATCATTGCTCTGTTTGTCTGCAAGGAGGAAAGGTGCTTCGTTTCTTGTCTTACAAATATGTCAGGGAGAAAAGTAAACATCTCGCCTGCACTTACAACTGTTCAGCTTTGCTTAAGCAAAAAGTAAACATGAGGCTTTCTTCCCTGAAGAAAATCTTGGCTCTTACCTGATGTCTACTAGTTCAAGGCTGTGCCTGGATGGCTGTGCCTTTAAGCAAATGATCTTAAGCTCTCGCTGGTCCTGGGAACGAGGTGCACAGATTTATGTCTCTGCTTTACAGCTGGGTAGTTCTCTTTCTTTGAAGACCTCACCGGGCTGCCTCTCTAGTGCTGGTTTTGATGTCTGTTACTGCAGCATCTCTACCTCCTCCCCAACAAAAGAGCCCAGCAGACAGAGAACAGCCAGAAGACAGCCAAAAAGGTGCTGGAACAGAGGATGAGACCCGGGGGTCATTTAAAAAAATGTATGTCAGGCAGGGGGAGGAGGTGGTAATAGTGCCATAGCAGGTTTCCATCTGCTTGGCTTCCAGCCTGCAGAAGAGAAAGGACAAAGAGATAATCCTTCTCAGTACTTAAGTGTCCTTACTTTATACATTTGCAGATCATTATAGGAGGGTTAGGAATCTGATTCTGAGCACTAGGCAGCATCCTCAGACAGCGAAGTTCCAAGTGCTCAGTTCAAGTTTTGCCTTGGCTAATGACCCTTTTACTGAAGTTACATTTTTTTTACCAGTTTAAGGCACTTCAGAAGTAAAGGATGAGTTATATAGACCTTGTCCAAGTCAGATCTCAGCTACTAGTAATTTGTTTTCAGATACATTTTGAGTCTTAAAGTGATTTGATCTTTCTCTTCCATTGGTTCCACTAGCTCCTTTACTCACAGGTTGTGTTTCTGGGCCATGCACTTTTGATAATTCTAAGCACAGGAAAAAGAAAGGTTTTTCCCTACCCAGAAATTCTCCTTCTGAGGCCATTTTACAGACACACACATGCTTCTTTCTGCTACAGCACTGGAGACTTTCTCCCCAGCTGGGGATATTAAAAATTGTTATATTTACCTGGAACTTAGGATTTGTTTTTCATACACGGGTCTGGTTCAAATTGGCAGTGACAGAAAAGTTACCTATTATGTAGGAGAGGGAAATACAAACTTGCCGCACCAGTTACTCTCGGCGCTGACCTGATGCAATTTAAGGGGCAAGGTGAATACTCATCAGTTGGAAAAATGTCATTATTCACCACAAATAAACAGAATTACCTGTTCTTGAACAGTAAGGTCATCTGTTTCACATTCTATCCACCTTGGGCTGATTACAGCAAATTAGATTCGGCGCTAATCAGCTCAAGACATGGGCTGGAAACGTAGAAATCCGTTATTTGATTTTCTTGCGGTAATTCTCGGGGACTTCGTATGCCCAATGAAGAATGCAGAGTGTTTAACCTTGGTAAAGCCCAGTCCTGCAAGTTTTCAGGACTTATGCTGAGTGATCTCCTCAGGTCACAGAAGCCTGCATAAGAGGGGTAGCAGGAAGGTGGTTTGAGTTTGTTAAGAGCTTACCTTATCTGCCTTCATTTGGCACACCTTAGAAATGGGTAGGTTTAGCTGCATCTTTTCAACCCCAGCAGGAACGAAGCAGCAAGACCAACACTGGACAATTAGCACTTTGTATTAGAAGGAGATTCCATTTCGACATGCAGGGGTCAGGGGACAGTTAAGTCACTCCTCTTTTAATTTAGATTTCATTAGTTTTGCACATTACTTTTGTCACATCTATACTAAAATAAGTCCTAATTCAGGTCATCTGTGAAGAATGTGAGAATGAGAATCTAAGTTGATGGTTTTTATTCTCTGCTTTCCTGTTCCTGCCCAAAAGAGCTGGGGCAAACTGTATAAGCATCTTATGCAGGCTGCTAAATTACAAAAATAATGTGTAATGTTCAGATTCTAATCTAAACTCAATGGCCCCTATGTATACCCCCCAAAAAATTGTATTTATTAATAGCATTTTGTAATTTGTTGTGTCATCATTTCAGTTTTTTTTTCTCAGGACTGTATACTTTGAATTCCAACAGATTCACTTCTTTGCTCCATAGTCGACTGGCTTACAGACAATAAATATCCTTTAAAAAACATATTCCCATAATGTTTTTTGAAAATTTTTATGTTGTCTTATTTCCTAGTTTGCTCAACAGTCCCTCACATATGAGAATATTTACTGTTATTATCAATAAAAAGGATCAGGGAAAAAATTATTTTGTTTCTTTCCCTGATGTTTAAAAGCAAGGAATAAGCAGGGAAGTCCTTATCAAAAGACTGGAAAATCTGGACAGGAAAAAGTAATTTAGTGCTTGCAAAGTTCTAGGATCTTGATTATGAAGAGAGGACATTTTTGTACAAGTTCTCTGCAAAGAATGAAAAAAAAATCCATTTATTTTTCTCTCAGCATTTGAATAGTTGTGGTCAATGTTTGTAGGATTTACAATCTTCATGACAGAGATTAAATTAAAGAAATAAAAAAAAAACCCAAACACATCACTTGAATGTTCTCAATAATGCTGCCATGTTCTCAATAATGCTGCCATAACCTGAGAAACAGTGATATTTCAGACTTTCAAAAACTCTGTTTTCAAAGTCTAAATAGGTTGAAAACAAATCAATACGACTTCAATCCAGTACCAGTTACTTAATTTTTAGTAAAGTCAAAGACTAACCCTGCTTTTGGATACTTTCTTCCTAAAATAGATCTACCAAGGAGAGGCTGTCAGTGACTTTAACTCCATCACCCAGTATGCCACAGTGTCTGAATGTGCAGCTTGGACTTTGTGCTTCTTGCTTCTGCTCATACCAAACCAAACTACTACCAAATACATTCAGTTCAAGCCTGAAATGAAAAATGACAAAGCAGAGGCTGAATAAGTTGACATGTCAAAAGTAGAAATGCTGTGTGGATGCATATTAGACATTTTCTGTTTGATTCTAGTTCACAGGATCACAGGATGTAAGGGGGTGGAAGGAGTCCAAGGAGATCATTGAGTCCACCTCCCCTGCCACAGCAGGACCATAAAATCTAGCTCAGGTCACACAGGAACACATCCAGACAGATCTTCAAAGGCTCCACAGAAGGAGACTCCACAACCTCTCTGGATAGCCTGTGCCAGTGCTCTGGGACCCTTACAGTCAAGAAGTTTCCCCTTTGTGTTGAGCTGCAACCTCCTGTGCTGCAGATTCCATCCATTGCTCCTTGGCCTATCCCATGGATCAGTGAGCAGAGCCTGTCCCCCCCCATCCTGACCCCCAGCCCTCAGAGATTTATGAATATTTATTAGATCCCCTCTCAGTCTTCTCTTCTCCAGACTAAGCAGTCCCAGGTACCTCATCAGGCAGTGCTCCAGCCCCCTCAGCATCCTCATAGCCCTCTGCTGGACCCTCTCCAGCAGATCCCTGTCCCTCTTAAACTGGGGAGCCCAAAACTGAAGGCAGTATTCAAGATGGGGTCTCAGCAGGGCAAAGTAGATGGGGTGGGGGGGAGAACCTCCCTTGCCCTGCTGGACACACTCTTCTAAATACACCCCAGGATCACATTGGCCCTCTTGGCCACCAGGGCACATTGCTGTCCCAAATTCAGTTCCATTACCCTACATTAAAATTTCAAATTAGTGACGTTATTCTATCACCTTTGCTGCATCAGAGATGTGGGGAGGTCTCTCCACCACATTTAATTGCACAGTGCAAGAACACAGCATCTGTAGGCTGATCTGTACAACAGTGTCCCATCAATAATCTGGAAACTGCAGGAGTCTTCTTAGGGCAAAGTAAAGCTGCTCTAGGCTTGTGGATATCCTTCATTACAGGTGAATTCAGGGCCAACCTGAGGGTCAGCACCAGGAGACGAGACACTACGTAAATTCCCAAAATAGAAATGGGAATTAAAAAAAAAAAAAAAAAAGGAAAAAAAGC
>VWZI01002854.1:183729-211895 GCA_013396835.1 Psilopogon haemacephalus | reverse complement strand
TATATATTATTTTTCTCCCTTTCTTTCCCTGCACAGAAGACCAAGAAGACAGAAATAACCAGATCTGATATAAATTATAGTGACCCCAGCCATACCTTCAACACAGCACAGTAATGGAAAACAGTAATTAAATCTGGATACAGTTGTTTTAAAATTAGATGTTGGTTGCAAGCAACAACAGAAATAATCAAGCATCTGGGACAGATCAGTGTTGTTTCCATCGAGCACGAATCAGTTACCAAAAAATTGTGATGTTCTTTAGGACAAAAAGACCTTTTCCCATGATGTTTCAGCTTCTGGACAAGATACTCTCTGTAGGAGATAAAATAAATATACAGGGGAAAAAATAATAAGTAAAGCCTGTGTGGAGATGCCCTCCATGCTGAAGACTTTTCCAGAATCCTGTGGGTTTAGTTACATCCATTAAACCCAGCTGCCAGACTAAATAGGCATAGGTTCAGTTGGAACCTCAGGACATTAAGAAACTGAGCTGTAGACTGTACAGTCTGATCAGGACAGCTGAAATATTCCACAAGGTAGAACATTATTTAAAGACCTTTTTTTTCAAAGGTAACAAAGAATCCTCAGCCTTAAGTCTCTGAATAGATTTCATTTTAAAAAACGCCTCTCCAATCAGAATTTCCAGGTAAATTAATTGTCCTTCAGTGCAACACAAATGCTAAAAAAAAAAAACAAACAAAAAAACAAACCCAAACCTACCAAAATTCAAAACAAGCTGATGTGGAATTACTCCTGTGCTGTCAAAATACATGTGTGTACACATATATATAATTCAGACATTGTCTGCTCTCATTGCCTTCTGTTGGTCCACATTGCAGACAGCTTTCACCCCCGGAAAGTCATTACAACCTTTCCTCTAGGACAATGCAAAGGCAGTGCACTGGAAAGCATCACACACTTGTGTGCCTTTGGCTGCAGTGCCTCACTGAGAAATAACTCAGTATCTGGGAAGTCTGTCCCTGAAAGAGAATGGAGACAAGAAACCATAGCCTCACAACCCTTATGAAGTCTTATTGCCAAGTCAGAATACTTCATTCTTCAGTCAAAACTACATGTAAACTCTTTTGATGCCTTTGAGTACTTTTTCTTTTTTTTTTTTACATTTCCCTTAAAAAAAAAAACTGAAAGAAAAATAATAAAATCTTTAGCATAATTAATATCTGGTGAAAATAGTTTAACTATGCATTTACCAACATTCAGATACTGGAAGGCTACTCCAAGGTCTCCTGGCAGCCTTCTCTTCTCCAGGCTGCAGAGCCTCAGCTCTCTCAGCCTGTCCTCAGAGCAGAGCTGCTGCAGCCCTCTCAGCATCTTGGTGGCCTCCTCTGCACGGACTCCAAGACTTCCATGTCTTGCTTGTGCTGGGGGCTGCAGAGCTGCAGACAGTGCTGCAGGTGGGGTGTGAGGAGAGCAGAGCAAAGGGACAGAATCCCCTCCCTTGCTCTGTAGGCATGCTGAAGATGAGTATGGAGCAGGTGGAGAGTTATTGCCATTACAACTGGTTGAAAATTCTTCTGATGGAGTAATTTTTCAAAGGACAATTCAACTGCACACCAAGTGAGATGCTTTGGAAACTTCCATGGGGTTTTGCCAAAATGTTGTTTCAGAGAAATACGAAGATAAAGGTTCTAGCAATGAAGAAAAATGTACTGCTTGGATATCTTCCAAATGAATAATTTTGGATTATTTTGTTTTAAAAATCCTCTGCTGCAAGATTCTATTTTTCAATACAATAGTAGCAAAGGTGGTGGGGGGGGGGGGGGGGAAACAACAACTGTAATAAAAGGATATTAATTTTCCAAAGTGACATACTTTGATTGATCAGCAAATGTTTTGATTTAGGTGGAACATGGGATCCAAAATTTTTCACTGCAGAGAAATTTAAGGATTCTATCTGTTAAGTGAGGGACACCTCACACTAGATCAGGCTGGCCAGAGCCTCATCCAGCCTAACCTTAAACACCTTCAGGCATGAGGCTTCCACCACCTCCCTGGGCAACCCATTCCAGCCTCTCACCAATCTCAAGCTGAAGAACTTAATCCTGACATCTAGTCTGGATCTACCCATTTGTAGCTTTGTTCCATTCCCCCCATTGCTATGACTACCTGACATCCTAAAAAGTCCCTTCCCAGCTTTCTTGTAGCCCCCTTAAGATCATGAAAGGCCACAATAAGGTCTCCTGAGAGCCTGCTCCTCTCCAGACTGAACAGCCCCAACTCCCTCAGTCTCTCCTCATAGCAGAGCAGCTCCAGCCCTCTGCTCCTCCTTGTGGCCCTTCTCTGGACACCTTCCAGCACATCCATAGCCCTTTTGTAAAAAGGGTTACAAAAACCTCAGGAAGTATTATTGCAATTGCAGGCCATGAAGTATTCTGTGATAAAACACCACTGCAAGGTTTGTCACCCAGCAGCACTGCCAGTGGCACAGAACATTTCTCAAATGGTTTTGGTATAGTTTCAAATCAGATAGACTTTATGCACTTCACTGAAGAAGCATTCTGGATACAAATCCAAAAGCTTCATTTCCTCCAGTGCATAAAAAGAAACTTGCAAACCTACATCCAAATCACTAAGAAAAAAAAAACAAAACAAACAATTAGGAATAACTCCTGCACAGATTTTTGGCTAGCATCAGTACTCTGCTCTAAGGATATTTTCTGTCTGATTCTGGCTGCTTGTTGCTTCACAACACTTGACAAGTTCCTAAAAGCAGCTGTAAATGTTTGCTCAATTGTTTTGTTTAGCAGGGACTTCTTAGAACTTCACCCCATCATTATGTGTTGTTCTCTCATCCTTTAGCTTCTCCTGATTTTTATACATTTCCAACTGTGATAACTTCACAGGCTCACAGGGTGTCAGGGGTTGGAAGGGTCCCAAAGAGATTATCGAGTCCAACCCTCCTGCTAGAGCAGGACCAGACAATCTAGCTCAGGTCACACAGGAACACAGGAATTATTTTTTTTTCTCCCTCCCTCCTGTGGACCACAGGACAGATGTACTACCTGTAAACTGAAATTACCCCAGTCAAGAGAATTCCTCTTGAAGTGGGCTCTAATTTGGGACAGAGAGAGGAATATAGAAGCAGTACTTACAAAAGTAGTGTTTAGGGAGGTGAAAAAAGGTGGTGGTGGAGAAACTAGGGATTTTGTTCAAGTACACTACTGATGTGAATTCCTACCAAAGTAGTAAAACGGGATTACCAGAAGTCCCTATTACATAATCTGTCTCCTTCACTACTACCTCATGTGCTTCAGATCATAACCATTTGAGAAACCAGAAATAACCTGCATCTTAGAAACTGCCAGGAGGAGAGCAGAGGAAGGAATTTAGGCAGGTAATCTAGCAAAAGTAGTGAGAATCTAGTTGAAGCAGGAAGCTAAACTGAGACCTGCTCCAAACCTTGCCTTCAGAAAAGCAAGCTATCAGCAGCTAATTCTGTTAAATATTATATATTGTCCTCTAAATATATGATAGAATAGAATAGAATAGAATAGAATAGAATAGAATAGAATAGAATAGAATAGAATAGAATAGAATAGAATAGAATAGAATAGAATAGAATAGAATAGAATAGAATAGAATAGAATAGAATAGAATAAAGCCAGGTTGGAAGAGACCTCCAAGAACATCCAGTCCAACCTAGCACCCAGCCTTAGCCAATGGCATCATGTGTTGAGTCACTTTGTCAGCAGCTGGGGCTGCTGATTCGTTCTCCAAAGTACAATGCTCCAAATATTATATCAAACCCAAACCTGCAGTCCAGGTTTCCATCATGCAGAAACGCTCCCCTTTTAAAAACAGAGCATGAAAATAAAATATTTCATACTGCAAAACTAACCTTAGGACTAATGTAACATAGCTCTGATTCACTGCTGTCTGCAGCACTACTGAAGGCAGAGATATTAACTTGCACAAATGAAAAATATCATGCTTGATTTTACTAAGCACCTAGACAGGCACTTAAATAATAATTTCATGCTCCTAGCAAGATTAGTGAAGGAACACCTGAGTCAAAATGAAAAAAAATTAAAAAAAGAAAAGAATTAGAAAGTTCAAGTTGCATTAAATATTTTCTTAGTAACAGCTCCAGTTTTATTTTGATTACATGCCTGAAGTCCACTCCACAAGAATTCTGTAATAATTCCCCGTATAATATTTGTTTTGCAGGCAGCTATGGATTAAGGTAAGCAATTTTTTCTCTAGCATCATTTGGTCAGTAGGTACAGTAATCCTCAAAGCATACTGGCTTTGCAAGCTTACTGACTTTTGAGTTTGGAAATGGCAAAATAGCAAACAAACAAACACACACACACCCCCAGAAAACCCTGAAACAAACATCAGGACATTAATTCCTAAGCAGCACAAGTAGGGTGAGTTCATCTACAAAGTATTTGCTAGGAGATACCAAGGGAATCCTTGGAGATGCTCCTAGGATCTCATACTCCTTCTTAGGACAGCCTTGGTTTATGTTTCCTTCCTGTGAAATCAAAGAGAGAGATCAAAGGAAAGGCAAATACCTTAGAGTTCTTTCAGTGTGATACAGTCTATAGTCTCACTAAACAAGAAATCAGCCTTGTAGAATTATTGCTTTACTTACCTCAAGGGAAAAAAGAGGTAGCCGAAATTTGGGGTTGACTGGGCACTGAAAGACTAGCAGGCTTGTGAGGAAAAAGAGCTGTATGACCTGCATGTGCATAAAATTCATGCTATTTACAAAAATCAGTTGTATGGAAGGAATTTGGAGGTGGACTCTGGCTTTTTTACTGCACATAGTCAACAACAACTGTGCAAGTCAGTACATGGTTACTTGCTTCACAGCCATGACTGTACATGAAAACCCCTGTTGGATGAGGCAATGCACAAACAGAGCAAAAAGAAAACCTTTTCTAGGCAAAACTGTCTCTGCTCTTGCAGCACTTTTCCCACAAGACACCTCCTTCCCTTTCCTTTGTCTCTCTGATTTATAACAGGTAAAATATGGTAATATTTCCTACTTTTTTAATGTGAAGTTTGCCTCTATGTGCCAAATTCAAAAGAGATGTTGAGGTGCTGGAACATGTCCAGAGAAGGGTGATGATGCTGGTGAGGAGCTCTGTGAGGAGAGGCTGAGGGAGCTGGGGGTGTGCAGCCTGCAGAAGAGGAGGCTCAGGGCAGATCTCATTGCTCTCTGCAGCTACTTGAAGGGAGGTTGTAGCCAGGTGGAGTTGGTCTCTTCTCCCAGGCAACCAGCAACAGAGCGAGGTGAAACAGTCTCAAGTTGTGCCAAGGGAAGTATAGGCTGGATGTTAGGACAAAGTTCTAGATGTACAGGAAAAACTAGAACAGAAAAACTAGATGCACATGGTCTCTTCTTTTATCATCATCTCCTCAACTAGACACCTTAAGAACACCTAAGAAACTAAGAGCCTTTAGAAACTGGGTAGTTCAAGTGTAGGAAACAAAACGCTTAGCCCTCACTCTAGTTCTCAAAAATACCAGCACAGAGTTAGAGATCCTGCCTTCAGGAGGCAGCCAACACAAAACAACAATAAACCCACATCCACATTTTGGTAGTAATTTGGGAGGTCAGCAGTTCACACTAACAAATGTAACATGCAAATCTTGTGAAGAGGTTAGGTAGACCTAAGCCTGTTGGTTTTGGCCTGTAAACTGTTATCTCTCCAAATTTTGTTTCCTTCCAAGCATAACAAAGCAGTGCCAGTACTGAATAACCCCTGAAAGCTCTCGGAGCTTGAGTGCAATACTTACAGAGAGAGAAAAGCTTCCTGACACCTGCTCTCTTCTCTGTGGTAAGAAAAAACAGATCACACTATTTGAACTTTGATCACCAGCAGACCTGTAGCATTTTTCCTCGTATGTTTTATTGAAGTTAGCTCTAATATGTTCTACTTAATAGCTAGCTACCTCAAAAGAAGTAAATATCTCATTATCTCATACGCCCCCCCCACTAAAGTATTTTTTGTTTCATTCATTGCTGCATTTTAGAAAAGCTGAGGCTTTACATTTTATCATATTCTTTGGATTCCAGTGGACTGGAAAGGGAAAAAAAATAAATGGAAAAAAGTTACAAGTACTCCTGCAGATGAGCTCCCCTGTACTCTGTGCAGGACTTGACCAGGACATCTGCTTTTCAAGTTAGTGAAAAACTCTCTGTTACCTACAAGCATGTTTAAAATGGCCCAAAGAGCTTTGAGAATCCAAACCGCAGCACCACAAGCATTGGCTACTGCTGGAATGTGAGGCACAGTCCTTGGGAACAGATGGTTTAATACATCACAATAAATCTCTTACCAGCCTTTGCAACGTAGTACTTCAGATAAAAATAAGTTTAAGTTACAATCTGTGAGAAAAATGTTGTTCTCAGAGGCAGAGAGGAACTGCTTTTGCCTTTTACTGAGAGCTGCAGCTCTGTTTTAGAACACATTTAATTAACTTCTGTTTTTAAATGTTGAGATGTTGAGGTATTGGAATGTGTCCAGAGAAGGGCAACAAAGCTGGTGAGGAGCCTGGAGCACAGTCCTGTGAGGAGAGGCTGAGGGAGCTGGGGGTGTGCAGCCTGGAGAGGAAGAGGAGGCTCAGGGCAGAGCTCATTGCTCTCTGCAGCTACTTGAATGGAGGTTGGGGCTCTTCTCCCAGGCAACCAACAACAAAACAAGGGGACACAGCCTCAAGCTGTGCCGGGGAAGGTATAGGCTGGATGTTAGGAGGAAGTTCTTGACAGAGAGAGTGATTGGCATTGGAATGGGCTGCCCAGGGAGGTGGTGGAGTCACCACCCCTGGAGGTATTCGAGCAAAGCCTGCATGGGGCAATAAGTGCCATTGGCTAGGGCTGGGTGATAGGTTGGACTGGATGATCCTGGAGGTCTCTTCCAACCTGGCTTATTCTACCCTATTCTATTCTATTCTATTCTATTCTATTCTATTCTATTCTATTCTATTCTATTCTATTCTATTCTATTCTATTCTATTCTATTCTATTCTAAAAGGGTTAATCAAATATTGCTTCTCGCCTTATTTGACAATTACGAAATTCAACCCAAAAGGCTGCCTAAATGCCACAGGACTAACATCTCCCTCAGCTACAAAAAAAAAAAAAAAAAAAAAAAAAAAAAAAAAAAAAAGCCATTCAGCATTCATCCTCCTTGCCTAGGACACCTAGAACAGCAGCTCACATTCCACCTGCTTCACAGACATTAGAGAGTGCAGGACAATTATCAGAACAAAGTAAGAATGTCATTTGAGCGACAAAGTGCTCATGTTACATACAGCTGACACATCAGAATACCCTTCCTTGAGCAACTGGATTTGCATAAATGAGAGAGCTGCAGACCATGACTGTCACAAAGATGTCACATCAATTGGGCCACGCTTCCCTTCTTCGTTAGCTTTGAATGAGGGGCAGTCCTAGAAGAGAAGGAGGAGTGAGGGGCAGAGAGAAGGGCTAGATGTTTTGAATGACACAGTACCCCTGCAGTTTCCACTTTCAACAAGCTAAAGATTGTGTTTTGAGAGTTAAGAACCTAAAGAGGAATTGGTATGAGCTGGTAGTTTCTTGATTTAAGGAACATTAACATTCGTTTCTAATCATGTAAGTTGGCATGAATCTTCGATTGCGGCTGCAATGTTTATTCCATCATTTGCTCCGTTTCACTTGAGTTCTCTCATTTAAACAATATTCTTGTACAGTAGGGGTGATGGGTCCTGAGCTCTCTCCAGTGGCATCAGCAGCATCTTATGTCTCCCTCGGAGAAGTTACCAGCAGGCAAAGTGTTTATACTGCATAATTTATCATACTCATGAATGCGGTTCATGAACAAACTGCAGTTTTTACAAGTCCGTTTCCTATTTGAAGCTGTCAAATAAATGTTTTGTGCAAACCAATTTCAGCCTACAAATTGCTCGTAAACTGCTCACTGTGAGTAGCACTCCCAGTATTTGCTATTTGTAATTCAGTAGTCAGCCTTTGGGGTTGGTCAGGCAGATCGTATGGCTGGGTTTTCTTTCCTGAACATTGAACTAATCCTACCAAAGCCCAAGCAGAGGGGGGGAAATGGCAGGTTTGAATAGGTAATAAAGCAGGACACAGTAGGTGCAGTGCCCAAGGCAAAGACTGGAAGGTTTGGTAAGGGTGGACTGCTAAATGCTAGAAAAACAGCTTGGATGTTTTTTGGTAGAGGAGCATGAACAGCACTTCCCATCTAGGAGATGCAAGTAGGCTTATTCTCCCTGTTCTGTTTAGGAGAATGGCCCAGACTAAGAGAAAATTCAGCCTGAACTGGCAAAAATAACCAAATCTCCCCTGATAAATAAACCCATTTCATTTCATCTACATCTTCAAAGTTTCATTTTTCACTGCTTGCTGTATATCAAGACCCTGCCCTTCTCAGGTTATTTATTTCAACCACCAGCTCACAACAAATAGATAGAAAAGTAGAAAGGTTTGTGGAAGAGCCCAGACACAGATTTTTCAACACTTCTCAACAAGAGGAAAACAGTCTAAAAATATTCCCTGCCCCTACAAGGTATGTTGATACCATCCCCTACTTCATTCCCTGTGTTCTAGAAGATACAGAAATATCAGGCATGCAATATTCCCTCCCACTTCCCAAAGAGTTGCCTTAGAAGTGAGAGAGAAAATAAAAATGTTATTTCTCCATACTACACCTAAGTTTAATCACAGTGCATTTTTCTTCCATTTGCCTCAAGGCAAAACAGAAGTTTTAGAGAGGACTGAACAGTTACCAATAGATCATAGAGGTTGGCAGAAAGGCAAGAAAAGGACATAAAGGTATTATTGGCAAAGCAGAATAAGCAAAGGGGGGGGACTCAGTAGGAGAATTAGCAGAAATGTAGGTCAGAGCCAAGTTCTTTGTGTCCCTGGAGGCTAGCAAAGGAAGTATGAAACTACAACAAAGTCACGCAGAGGAAGTGTTCTTCAAGGTGTGATTGTGCACACGACCATGGGTGCTGAAGAAAGTTCAAAGAAATTATTGTACATTAATAACTGCAGTTTCTATAGTGGTTATCACACAAATTAAATGCCAAAAACACTTTAACACGTTCAGGTTCTGCACAGAAAATGACATTCAACAAGGTCCAGAGGTTTTTCTCTTCTGGCACTGCCACCACTATTGGAAGGAAAGAGAAACTCTAGGCAAGAGAAAGGAAGTAGGATCTAGGAATTTGCTTTATTTCAGATGGGTGGTGATTTGGAACATCAGGTCTGCTTAGATTTTGCCAAGGCTCCAACAGCTGTCCATGTTGTTTGCTGCTTCAAATACAGCAGTGTCCCAGAACTTCCCAGGGTAGGAACTGCCACCATTTCCAATTCTAACCCAGAATTTGCAGTAGACTCAGATCTTTTAATTATGTGATATCTTTCCAGTCATGGGCAGTTAGTTGTCTGCAAATATTAGGGAGAGGAAATTCATGTCAAAGAGCAAAAAATAACCCACAGGGTTAGTTTCATCTGGTAAGGTGATATTTGGGGATATTAATTACTGAATTCCAATCATCATTGATGAAGAGAAACGAATCAGCTCCAGCAAAAAGAAAAATAAAATTATCATGACAAATATGGACAGTCTGAAAATCACAGAAATCATGAAAACCACAAAAACAGAAGATACTTGGCTCCAGTCCCTTTATTTGTCCTTCACATCCTGCACAACTGGATGAATGCTGTGGGTAAAGATGATAACAGACATCCAACTTCAAAGCACTCTACACACAGTGCTTGAGTTCCCTAAAATACTCAATAAAATTGAGTACATAACTGTCTGGTCATGGGTACTTTTTGGATTGAAAAACGGCTTCATCATAATTCAAGGTAAGTTTCTTCTTAGTTGCAACCATATCTTATCATTTGCTGAATGCTGCACATTGAGTTACAGCATGACAGAAACACTCAGGTTGGCAAAGCCTCTCAGGATCACCGAGTCCAACCCATATCCCTTCTCTACAAGGTTCATCCTAAACAATAACCACATTCACAACATCCACATGACTTTTAAACACCTCCAGGGTTGGTGACTCAACAACCTTCCTGGGCAGCCCATTCCAATGTCTGTTTTTGTTTGGGGTTTTTTTGCTGTGAAAAAAAAAACAAACTCCTTATGTCCAGTCTAAACTTACCCAGTTGCAGCAATAGCCAAAGTTGATAACTGAAGCAAGTGTGAAGTAGAGGTAATACTAATCAATGGTTGCTCCTCTACCAGTTAGTGGCAATAGCATTGAAAGTCAAACATTGCACCAGATCCCACTGTTCAGGTGAACAGCTTGAAAAAACACCATCTTTAAATTATTTTGGGGTTGGGGTGGGTGTTTTTGCATGTTAATAGGTAGCAAAATATTGCCATCACGTGTGGGCATGCACCACCATGATTTTGGTGCTTATCTTTGCACAGTTAATTTCTATCTCTAGCATCCAGAGAAAATAAACCAGTAATAAAACCATTTGTCCAATATTGTTGGATACTGACACACATTCTCAGATCCTGAAGGTGGTAGCTGTTGTTCAGAGACTTCTAGAAAAATAACGCATTGTGCATGTAACTCTGTTAGGAGGCATAAAACAAGGAAGAGACAGATGATTTCTCCTGCTTTCACTCACTGGGTTCTTCTCAGCACTTGGTTTCCATAGTCTATCCATTTCATCTGGTCACTTGGGATGTCAGCAAGCAGTGATGATACAAGTATACAGCCGGGTGCTGCTATTTACCAAGCACCATGCTACACCTATTGCTTGAATAAATCTGAACAGCATCTTAAAGCAAAGGAGACACTGCTGCAGTAACATTGACAGAAGACCTAGCTATTAAGCTGTCTACAGAGTCTAGTATCAGTGAAATGTTTGACAGCCGCAGGGACAAATATGTATTAGCAACATTGCTTAATCCATGTTTCAAGGGCAGAATTGAAACCATGCCTTCACCCTATGCAGGCACAGATTGCTGGAAGGATACTGTCATAAATAATAGTGCTGGAGGCCATACCATTATGCACCTCCTCTTCTCCCTCATCCTTCCACTTAGCTCCCCTAGGCCAAGTATATCTCATAAAGCAGAAGATGCACAAGCTCCTGGAACATCACAGAGTGCAAAGGAAGTAATCACAGCATACCTATAGTTCCTGGGTCTTCCTTTATCAGCTCAGAGTGGGGCAGTACCTCCTAGGAAAAACTCAATTTGTCTGTATCATGGGAAGAATCTGTCCATTATGAAAGGTCTATAGGTGTCATGGGAGACCTTTTCATATGCTGGGAAGTGAGAAGTTGACTTTTGAAAAGATATGCTCTAGTTCAGACAGGAATTAATTCAGCTCAGCCTATGGCCTGTGTTAAGCAGGAGGTCAGATTTGATGATCACAGTGGTCCCTTCTGGCTTTATAATCTATAAAGACTAACTACTTTAAGGGGGGTGTGTGGGAAAGACAAAGAAAGAAACCACTACATATATTTTTAAACCTCTAGATTCACCACCATCCAATATGTGCTCAGGTTTCCTTCTTGGATATGTCCAACATTGAGAAGACATTGAGAAATATCGAAGAAGTAGGCTTAACTGCAGCATAGGACACCTCTTTCTTAAGGGAGTAATTTGAAAAGCTTAGCAAGTTACACATGCAACATGCAGGTGACTCTAAATTAGTCTAATAGAGGAGACTGCAGAGGAATCAATCAATCAATCAAAATTCTTACAGGAAGGTGAACCAGCATATTACCAAGTGTTGTGCCTATATTCCCTTTCCTCTCATCCCAAACATTACATGAAAGATTTTTCTCTGCTCTCCGCTTGAATAATTTGGCAGAAGATAAGAATTGTTCAAATCTCCGTTCTGTGAGAGCTTTTCCCAAAGCTTTGATTCACCTGGGTTCATAAATCTCCAAGTTTTGCTCCGCCGTTTAGGGACATGTGAGCTGCAAAACTGCAGGCTGATCTCACGTTAATAGTGTGCAAAATTGCAAACTTACAAAGCCACAAATGGGTTTACATTTGCAACGCAGGAACAATGGGCTGCCTTTCCCCTTTGTAACAGACATCTCCAGCTAGCCACGTTTTACCCCACATCCACAGCACATCTGCACAGATAACTTGCGCTTGCTGGAAATTCATGAGTGAATCCATAGAGTGAAAGCTCACAGAAAGTAAGCACGTTGGAAAGTTTTCTTTCTCAAAGCATTCTCTGCTTTTATTTTCTCTTGTAGTACCGAATGCTAAATCAAATAAAATCCACACCATCCCAGAATCTGCCTGACTTGCAAGGTGAACTGGAAAGATTGGCCAGGGGGGTGAGAAGCAGAATTGATTGGTTGGGTTACACAGATCCCGCTAGAAGCCAGGGAGAGAGAGAGACATCAATAGACAGAGCTCAGACTGTCTTATCTATGTTTGTGTCCTTGCTCTTACACATCTCAGCAAACCTATGAGTGAAGTAGACATCACCATTGTTTTATTTTCACAGCCTATCATCTACTTTTTCCACATTAAAATATTCCAATTCGCCTCAAACCAGCACACCAAGCAATGATCTTCCCTGTTGACATTTTGGACAGTACATTATTTATTCCCACTTGGAAGAGATCTAGTAAACACAGTGTTTAAAAGTTACTCTTTCTTCCAATGTGAGAGCTCCCAATGGTTTTGGACCTATGAAGCAACAGAGAGAAGTATCTGTCCAAAACCCCCCTCAAACCAGGAAGCATTAGGGAAAAGTCTCAGGAAAGCCTAATCTCTCAGTATTTGTAAATCACAGAAGTTTGGCTGAGTATCCAAGCCTATGTGCTGATGTGAATTGGAAACACTGCTCTTTTTCTAAAATGCAGTCCTCCCTCAGAAGCCTTTGAAATGCTCCTGTCTTGCTGCCTGTCTCAGCTCAGCTAAAATCCAATAAGCTTTATGTCCCTGCTGCCACTGAAGGCATGCCTACAGCACAGGCAGGATTCTACCTGACATGAGTGATGGCAGCTCTCCTGGATGGACTTCAGATCACGCTGTGGGATCCCACCAGGCATCTCAGGTATGTGCTCAAACCAAAGGTCCCTATTGAAGACTGTACCAGTGTGTGTTCAGACCTCTTGATAAGACTCAGTAAATTCCACGGTTGCCTGTCCAAGGAACACAAAAACTGTGTATCACCAGCAGTAAACCAGCTTTTTTTGTCACAGGCCAGGCAGACTGCATCTTGGCAAACCATTCTCTGCTATCACTGGCCAGCTTTGCTTTCCAAGTGTGGCAAAGATCTGGCAAAAAAAAAAAAAATATATGTATATACACATATAAATAAGTAAGTGCAGCAATCAGCACAAGGGAAGCAAGCAGAGGAGAAGGCTTTGCCCAGCAGCAGGCTGAAAGGGACTGATAATGAATGACTGATGATGATTACATGTAGTTGTTTTTTTTTATTTCCTGCAAAGTGATAGATGCTGGCCAAGCCAGCCCCTAAGCACCAGAGAGCAACAGAGCCAGGCTGGAAAGCCAGCTCAGCAGCAGGGCTCTGCTTCCTTAGCAGTTGGAGCATCCAGCTTCAGGGGTTGAAATGCTCTGGGCACCCACAGTGCTCCTTACACAAAACAGCTGCTGAACCACCCTGCCATTGTGGGTGGTGTGGCTCCTTGGAGCACCTGTGAAGGGAAAGGAATGGCAGGGGAATGAATTCAGAAGGGGAAGACAAGGAGAAGAAACCCATTGACATGGTTTGAGGGGTTCCAGGTTAGTCCAGATTTCTTTAAAAAACTGCAGAGACCAAGAACCCTCCCAGAGGATGAACTAGTCACACCTGGACACAATCATAGGATCAGCCAGGTTGGAAGAGACCTCCAAGCTCATCCAGTCCATCCTAGCACCCAGCCCTATCCAATCAACCAGACCATGGCACTAAGTGCCCCATCCAGGCTTTGCTTGAACACCTCCAGGGATGGGGACTCCACCACCTCCCTGGGCAGCCCATTCCAATGCCAATCACTCTCTCTGTCAAGAACTTCCTCCTAACATCCAGCCTGAACCAGCCCTGGCACAGCTTGAGATTGTGTCCCCACTTTCTGTTGCTGGTTGCCTTGGAGAAGAGCCCAACCCCACCTGGCTACAACCTCCCTTCAGATAACTGTGGACCTGTAGGTATTATAATTTTGTTATTCCAATCCCATAATCCTACAAACATTTAGAAAGTAAGCAGCAAGGTCAATTCACTCTCTTTTCTCCCTTTTCCTTTCAACTCTCTGGAGGGATCCTTATCTGGGCAATTAGGTAACTGGATTTTCCAACCTGGATTTTCCAGGTATTTTTCCAACCTGGTTAATTCTGTGATTCTTTCTGTATTTTCCTCTCCAATTCAATGAGAGCGTTATTATGTCACTGCCCATTTTCCTTAAAAACAGTAAAGTAAGATAACCTCAGTCTGTTGTGCTCTTAAACAAAAAACTACGACACCCATGTAACAAAAGTGCTTATGATTAACGGATAGGAGATGAGAGGAAAGTTTAAATATGCACTTGGAGAGGAGGAAAGGATGTTCACAAGCTTCCTCCATGACAAATGCAGCAGAGAAAGGGGGATAAAAGACCTATTAATCAGTGGTACAAAGAGAAATATATTTTTTCCCCACCTCAGGAGAAGCCAGTCCAGGTGAAATATTTGGAGGGGTTGTTTCCAGCTTGCCCTTTGCAGAGGGTTGCTCAGCAGGCCACACCACTGCAGCAGCGAGCCAGCACCCTTTAAGCCCAGCTCCTTCTCCTGCCTGCACAAAGAGAGTCGTAAAGGCAGTACATGGGTAAATACCTTCATCTTGATGCTATTCACAGTGCACCTTAGGAGCATGGCTACCTGCCAGTCAAACAAATCCCACTCAGTCGAGTCCCCTAAACAGCCATCTGATCCTTTGCTAACTGTTGTTTGGAGTTGTTTAGGGGTGCCCACGGAGTGATGATTAACAGCCTCAGGCGCCGTGCAAGCTCTTGGAATATGCATTTCTTACTAGTAGGGACATTTTTTCCTTCATATTTTTATTGGCTGTGTTTTATTAGTCGCATTGCTCTTCAGCCTCCCCACAGCATTGGCAGCAATGCCATTAGCTCGAGATGAAGGTGCATGTCCTCCCTTCGTGGCTGAGGTGAGGTACCACAATAAAAGCAATATCAATAAGCAGTACATTCCAGGAAAAAAAATTAATAAGCAGTGCCCTGATGAATTGTTGGCAGCAGCAGTGACTACAGAAGAGGTAACACGCTTAATATCAAGTCATTCCTTGTTTTGCTTGCTAAGAAAGTGGTCCTGATAGTATGTAGTAAAACAGACGAGATGGTATACAAAAATTAAGTGAAGTCCAAATATATTAATTGTTTAGTAAGTGCTTATAATTATCTGACAACTGCAGCACCTGGCTTCATCTGACACTAGGTACTGTCACTCCCTTGTAGCATCCCCAAGAAATCTTCAGGAAATATCTGTACTGTGTGATAAAGTATCCTGCTCTCTTACCCCAATACCTCAGAAATCCACACAGCAGGGCAAAGGCTCACAGCAGCCCAGAGGTTGGATCAGCCTTTCTCTACCTGTTTTGCAAGGGGGCAAGGAGAAGCAGGGACTCCTGGGAGGTCTTAAACTATGCACTGCGGTGAAAAGGAGCAGCAGCATCACACACCAAGACCCTTCCAAGACCCAGGAACAGGGACACCTGGTTTTTAAATTTGTGGCTTTGTCTGGAGCCTCATTTTTCCATGTGTAAAATAAGGATGACACCACATCTCAGCATATGCACATAGGTCCCACATGATGACAATTAACACATCATCCACCTTAAAGGGCACTTCCATCTCATTACTGTGACAGCTTAACAGCAAGCCATGAACACTGCTGCCTACAGGGTTGCAGTCCCAGGTGGTAAATCCTTCAAGGGTGAAGACATCTTTTCCTTACATGCAGGTGCAGAACAGAGCATGGAGTGGGGTTAATTTTGCCTGGTATTTCTAAGTGCTGCTACAATCCAGACAGCAAAGGGCATAGGCATGCACATAGCATTGTCCATGTACAATGGCTGAGGTGCAAGAGGTGTTAGGCACCACCAGAAGCTTTGCAAGGAGAAATAAGAGATGTTGCTACAGCTAAATGATAATTATATTGATAAGATGTTATTATTATTAATGATAATAATCTAATTATATTTTTAAAATTATTATTAGTGGTGGTGGTGGTGTGGTTGTGGTGGTGGTGTTTTCTTTCCCAAGAACCTTCAGGAGTGCTTTATTGGTTTGCCTGTTATTAATTTCTTTAAAGGAAGGAAACAAGAAATCATGTGAAGGAAAGAAAATAAGATTAACACATTTCCAAACATTTTGGGTTTGGTTGTTTTGGTTGGTTGGTTGGTTTTTTTGGTGTTTTTTAATAAAGTCACCTGNTCATATATTTCTTGGAAAATGACATTAGGAGTTACTCACTGTCACACAGATAAGCCAATTTTATTTTTAATTTTAGAAATTACATATTAATTGTAGCATTTCTGTTGCTTATTAGGTTACTGATGAATGTGTTGCTAAAGCATATAACTAGTTGAATATTGGGGGAAAAAAAAACCCAAGACACCAGAAATATGACTTTGTCTTTGAAGATACTTGGCTCCAGTCCCTTTATTTGTCCTTTATGCTTTCTGCACAACTGGATGAATGCTGTGGGTAAAGATGATAATGGACATCCAACTTCAAAGCACTCTACACACAGTGCTTGAGTTCCCTAAAATACTCAATAAAATTGAGTACATAACTGTCTGGTCATGGGTACTTTTTGGATTGAAAAACGGCTTCATCATAATTCAAGGTAAGTTTCTTCTTAGTTGCAACCATATCTTATCATTTGCTGAATGCTGCACATTGAGTTACAGCATGACAGAAACACTCAGGTTGGAAAAGACCCTCAAGATCACCAAGTCCAACCAATAACCCTACTATGCAAGGTTCACCCCTAAATCATACCTCCAAGCATCCCATCCAAACAACTTTTAAAGACATCCTGGAATGGTGACCCAACCATCTTCCTGGGCAGCCCATTCCAATGTCTGACCACTCTTTCCATTAAAAAAAAAAAAAAAAATTCCTAATATTTAGTCTACACCTACCCAGTTCCAGTTTAAGGCAATTCCCTCTTGTTCTATCACAATTTACCTGTAAGAAGAGACCAGCAGCAGCCTCTCCACCATGCCCTTTTGGGCAGTTGTAGACAGCAATGAGATCTTCCCTCAGCCTCCTCTTTTTCAAACTAAGCAGCCCCAGCTCCTTCAGTCTCTCTTCATGAGATTTATTCTCCTGCCCTTCCCCAGCTTCATTGCCCTCCTCTGCACTCGTTCCATTACACAGAGTTGGATAGAAGGGCTGAAATCTGATAATCAAAAAGGCAATTAAAATTTGGAGAAAGACCAAAGTTATAACTACAGCACCATATGCAGGGCAACACTTTAATTATAAATAAGAACGTGATTGAAGATTTCAGTCCAGTTTCGGGATTTTGAAACACCACAAAGACATTGAAAGGAAATGTCTGAATACAGCTTCTGAAGAGAAGTAAGGTTCAGGCTTAAATTTAAAAAGATTTAATTGTCTGTTAATGATATTCAACTTTTGAGAGCCTAAGAGTCTGGAAACTGGTCTAGAACATTTTTCCCCTCACTGCGATGGTGCATTAAGGACTCCAGTGCAGAGCCATAGTACTCTCACAATACCTTTCCTTTTGTGGTCTGGCATTACTTTAAGAAAGAAACAAGCTTGAAGCTGGTATGCCTGCTTATATAAAAGTTTTAGGGTTTTTTGGGTTTTTTTAGGAGAAAAATTTCAAGGCTTTGAAATTGTGAGGAGCAGACGTGTACATGTGTGTGCACACAAGCATTTCTCTGCTTCTGTGTTCAGCCTGACTTCTCTGCAGTTCAGTGGCTATTGCTAGGACACACAACAAACAAAAAAGCTGAAAGAGCTGTGAAAGAATGGCATATTTACTTGCTTACTGGAAACCATGATACTGACTGCAGTAAAACTGTGCTACTTAGAACTGTGGCCCCCTGCTAGTTTCAACCCATGAGGCATCAAACTCAGCTTTTCGCCTCTATCAGAGTGGTAAGCATTTGAGTTAAAAAAAAATATGAACAAAACAAAAAACAAACAAAAACCCCCAAACACCAAGAAACCAAGTGCATAAGGTAAAACCCAGGTGAAATCATGGTTAAATTGTTACATTGCCTATGTTGCCCATGTTAGAGGATCATAGAATAATCAGGGCTGGGAGGGACCTCAAGGATCGTCCAGTTCCAACCACCTTGCCATAGGCAGGGACACCTCACACTAGATCAGGGTGCTCAGAGCCCCATCCAGCCTGGCCTTCAAGACCTCCAGGCATCTTGCAATCTGCTCTTTCAGAGGAAGCATGGACATCTTCATAGGAAACAGGGCAAAGCAGAGCAGCACTGTACTCAGGAGAGACCTTGGAAAGGGGGCTTGTTTTTTATCCACTGAGGACATGGCTTAGCTTTCCTGCTTGCTTTCTGTCACAGCTAATCAGGATTGTCACAGCAGACGTTAACTGACTTGTATGAGGGACTGGGAACCAAATTAGTTGTGTCTGTAGATGGAAGCCACAAGTGGGCTTGGACACTGAGTGAGCCCTAGATACGCCCTAGCAGCAAATGGGCAGCTCTCATCTTCCCCTTGCAGCCACCATCCCACCCTGCCCACTCTTCTCACCGTGGACAAATGCACTGCCCAACAATGAGCTGCTCAGCAGTCAACACTGCTCTGCCTCTGATAAGAAGCTGTTGCCAGAACAGCTTTGGCACCCAATCTGAAGTTTTAAATAATCACCCAGAGATCCAAAATCCCCAACCCCCACCCATGGAGACTTCAGGAAGGATTGCTTTTATCTACAAACCATGAACACAGAAGAAGTTTTAAATATCTAGCTTTAAGTGCTTCTAAAATTGCAAGTGTAAAACTACACAGAAACATCCTCCTTCAGGAAGGCTTGCAACAGAGTCATGGAGCAGAAACTGCTCTCGGGTCTGTTCCAAATTCATTATAGATGACACAAGTTGTATAATTTTTCTGTGCCTCACTGCCACCTTTGGACTCCTCTGCTCAGGCAGTAAACAGTTTCCAGAAGGAATCATTTCTGGCTGCTTCTGCGTTGCTCTTCATTCAGTGGAACTCAGCTGAGGCAGTGTTGTAACTATCTATTTCTCTGCTGCAACAGCAAATCTCTAATTATAAGCTTAATTGAATGGCCTCAGAAAGGGGGCAGAGCATCATCTCCTATGCATATACATTTAATAAAGATGAGAAACGGGGCTGTTGCAGCTTGCATCTTTCGGGNTAGGATTTTCAGGGTCAGCTTGTGACACCCTTGCACTGCTATGTATGGGAGACATTTTTTAAGCCCCCTGAGGCTCTTTCAAAAATCCTGGTGTCAATAGTTAACACTGTTTTATCACCAATCAAGGGATCCCTTTCTAACCCTAGGGGAAGTCAGTGTAGTCCACTGGATAACACAGCGGCTTGGAACTGCACAGATCTGCCTCTAATCCCAGCTCTGCTATTAGTTGACTGGGATGACCTTGAGTACATCATCTCGCTCCGCAGAGCTTTTATTCCCCACGTGAAAATGGAGACCCTGACAGTTACTTCATTTTTAAAGAACTTGAAGATCTACTGGTGAAGATGTCTTAGGTAACCGCCACATATTATCATTAATAACTCACACTCCTTATGCAATATTCTCTGTGCCAAAGATGGAAGTCATTCAATTTGCAGAACTGCTATTAATTGCTCTCTTGCTGTTATAAAGGAAAAAGAAGAGCTTGAGAAACTCTTGCAATAAAAGTAGTGGGGGCAAAAATCAAAATCAAGTCTTCATATGAGATTGGTTGAGTTTCTTATTGGTGCAATTTCCAACAACAGAAAGAAGGTTTGTCCACTGACCTGAGGAACTCCCTCCCCGTTCACTTTCAGCACTGTCCTAAATGCTCTTTAAAATGCTCTTTTCAGGTCTTCAGCGTCATCTACTTAAGGTGAAAAGTATTTTGACCCTCTGCTAGTTTTAGTATTCTTTCTCACAGTAGTGCAATGTATTTCAAGTAAAAATAGATTTTAAGAAGTGGGATTTTTGTCCTTCTTCGCTGGCACCTTGAAATCACAAGGTACCAAGGAGCCTCAAAAGGAGGCCACCTGCCTCTTTGCCAGGCTTTTTTAAATGAAGAAGGTTTAAAAGACAAGAGCCACTTGTGTGTGCAAAACAAACCTTTGGCAACTAAGTTGTAAGTAACTATTTTTATTCAAAAACTATAAGTTGAAACGTTCTTTAATGCTCAGTAATAAATTTCAGGGCTGTGCTGTTTTACGATTAACAGCAACATACCTAGCATGGGGTGTGAGAGGTAGCAAAGATTTTTCTAGCTAAATGTGTTGCCCACATACATCTGCCTTATTTTCCGCTGTCTTGGCTTTTCAATTCTGCCTTTAAGCCAGAAATCTGAAACTGTGTGGAGAAGAAGTTACAAAGCTTTCTAAGGAAAGGGTTTGAAGAAGACTGCTGAGTAACTCAGCATTCCCATACAGAGCAGTATAGAATAGATTTTTGTTTGTTTGTTTGCATCAAATAGAAAAGCTGGAGATGCAAATGCTTGAATCCTTTAAGTCCTGAAGAAACTCAAAGTTCTTTCCAAACTTTTGCGAATGGGGGAAAACTGACAGGAAAAAAAAAAAGAAAAAAAAAAAGCAGAGGTCATCAAGACCCAGCAATGTGCATCCATTTTGCTCGCAAATGAAAGAATAAATTCATCACTGTGGAGGCTGCATTAGTTACTGTAGACATGCACCATTTCCAAGATTTCTCGGGGGGTGAGAATGCTGCATACCAGAGCCAGCTCCTCCATTAGGCTTTTAACCGCAATGCTTCCTTGTTTTCCCAATGAGGAAGCACAGGGAGGGGAAGCAAACACCCACCAAAAACACCAACCCTCTAGCTAAATTAAACTGAAACCTAGGTGAAGCCTCAGTGGGAAGCCTGCTGCACAAATTGGATCTCCAAATGTAGGAAAAAAATTAATTATGTGATGCACAGGCAATGAAGTAAGGAACACCTTGAAGTTAACCTGGACAGAGCTATTGATTCAGCAAAAAAGCCAAACCCCAAGCACTTTGCTTCACCCTCTCTGCTGTTCTAACGTTAGTTTGGACTGTTGCCTGACCATTTCCAGCTAGCTTTTAGTTCATTTGCAGCTGTTCTAAATGCACACTCCTCCCCAGTGGTTCAGACAACACCTGATCCAATCTGAGCTAACATGCTGGTTGTGGGGAAAATACTGTGTGTGCAAAAAAAAAGTTTGTTGTAAGTACAGAGCAAACTTTGCCACCAGCCCGGAGCTCTGAAGTGGACATCTCGGAAAACTCCTGAAGAAGCAGGTGGAACTGCTCAAGCAGTTTTGCCTACCTTTGCTCCAACAGTGCCAGTAAGTCACTAGCAGCTGATGAGGCTTCTTCTTCCCAGAGAAGTCCTTATTGCCTCATCCTAGAAAGCTTTCTGCCATTTTCACTTTTAGATGCTGTGTAAATGGGAACTCTCTCTAAGAAAGATGGGTTGAGTTGTGGATGCAAGCGATGCAGGGAGAGCAGAGCCTACCAACTGCAGCAGCACACCTCAACTTTTTATAGGTATTGTTCCACGGCCTGAGAGGAATTTCCAAAGTCCTGGTACCCAACTTCCTCCTCATAAACCTATTGGGAGATGTGTCTTTGCTGACCAAAAGTGTTGTCTTCCAGATCCATGGTGCTGATCAGAACCAGGATTCAGTGATGCCAGTGCACCATACTACACATGCTGCTGTGGTCATTCTGCCTCTTCTTCCAGCCACAGTCATGACTCATGCTTGGCTTTTTCTTCAGAGGCTGGAGAGGCAGAGCAAGGCACTACAGAACATTCTGCTGAAGTACTTTTTCAGATGCTGAGCTATTAAAGTCTCTGTAGTTTATAATGATTGCTGTTGTGCCTGAAGTTTCAGTCGACTGCCTTTGTATAAACAAAAAAAATGATCAATCAATACATTGTTCTTTATGGACAATGATAAAATCCCATTATTTGTTGGTGGCCCATCCTTCTTACTTCAGCTTCCACTGTTTTACGGGGACATGAACAAAATTAAGACACATTTAAAAGAAAAAATTTACCTTTTGCTTCTTATTTGGCAGACTAGTCAGGGCCAAAACGTTGCACAGAGGAGGTTCTAATCAACTTTCTCTTTTTCTGTCCCCTGCTCTGCAGCAATGAAGACAAAGTAAAAAATTTCCACTGTCTTAATTAGGAAGAAAGAGACCTTGCTGTGGAATGAAAATGAAGCCCTCCCCACGAGCACTCTGTGGTGAGTCCTTTCGGCTGACTCACCCATCAGGCCTGGAAGAGAATGATCTCAACTTGCAGAAGATCCCAGCAGCTGGCATGGTGGATTGAAGTGTGTCATCAGTAAAGCATCACTCTTTAGGGTGGGAAAAAGTTAGTCACAGAGCTGCAGTAAGGATGCAAAACTCTCGGTTTGGTGATGCATTATTTGCCTTTAAGAAGAAATGGAAATGTAGACCAATTCCCCAGGAATCTTTTCCAGGAGTGAGCTAGGTTGTTAGACTTTGAAACTGTTTTAAAATAGAAAGTCTGTAGCAGAGGGAGAAAACAGAGCAGTACAAAAACCTGAGAAGCCCATTGAAGACTTCTGTTCCATTTATTAATCCTATGGAAAAAAAAAAAAAAAAACAAACTAAGCTTCATTTACAAAAATAAAAGGGTTAGATTCAGTACTGTAGATTTTTAGCTTTGCCACTGTGACATAAGCCTTGGCACCTAATGGAAAAGCCACCTGTAGGTTCATGGGCTTTAAAGAAGATGGCATGGTCCACAAAAAAGCCTGAGATACCCATGATAAATTTTGATCATAAACAAAAGAAGCATCAAAGTCCTGCTCTTCAAACGAATTTAACTCTATAACTGAACCTTAGAATTGCTCTTCCCTTGGGATTTGCAGCTGTGTAGTACTACCTGGGTGTCCAAGAAATGAGTAAGAAATCAAGCTTCAAACTTTTCCTTCACTGGAGTGGAGTTTGTCACACATCCTAGCTGGAATCTCTAAACAGCCTACATTCACTAAGGTATAAGAAGAAAAATTACCTCCACATTACGTTTTTCTGAGCAGGATATCACATTCCAAGAATGCCTACCACGTGAAATCCTCAGTGCAGATATAGCGTGTGAGTCCTGCTAGGACTTGGCACACGATAACCTCAAAGTGCCTTTGTATTAGCAAAAGAGCTTGTTTCTGTGTAGAATGCAGACCTAATAGCCAAGAATCTTCATAACAGATCTGAAGGTTTCTTTAGTTATCAAACAAGAAGTCTGAAGCTTAACATATCAGACTTAAGTGTCTAAAGAGGTATTTAGTCACACAGCTTCTCCCTTTCCAGGTTTACAATCGTACAAATGAAAGTGTAAACCTCTGAAACAGAATTACTTTCCCAGCTTGTACTTTCAACTTCAGCATTCAACTTTGGATTATTAAGAGACTTTGCTTTGCTGAAATGCTCTCCACACCTCTAAGTCATCAGTGACTCTCCATCTCTCTGAACACTGAGCTATCTGACCATGCCAAACATCAGAATCATGAGCATGGCTTGAACTGCAGTTTCTCCAGCTCAGTACTTTCAGCTCCACAGGGGAAACTACCAGGAGCAAAGAAATATTTTTTCCCATTCTTGATTCACCAATGGACACAGGACTTTCCTAAAATCGTAGAATTATCAGGGCTGGAAGGGACCTTAAGGATCATCTTGGGGTTGGGCTGGATGATCTTTCAAGATCCCTTCCAGCCCCTGACAGTCTGTGATTCTGTGACCTAGTTCAAGTCCCCCTGCCATGGGCAGAGACACCTCACACTAGATCAGGCTGCTCACAGCCCCATCCATCCTGGATACATAGCTTTGTAGAATTGGTTTGGGACCTAGAGCAGAGGTACATTAAAGGACATTAAACATGGAGTGGACAAGCATATGACCAATGAAAACCTTGACAGTCTTAATATATGATACTACATCACCATGATTTCAGGCAGACAGTTCAATTAAATGCAGTTAAGTGCTTCAGTGGCAAAAAAAAATAGAAAAAAAAGAAAAAAGAAAAGTTAGTCAAAGTTGTCACTGACTTTGATGTCTATTTTTAACACACTCAGTCCCTTGAAGCCACTAAGTTGTCGCAGGTTAATAAACAACTGTATGAATGTAAAGAGCTTTACATTTACTTTGATATTTAGTGGACACAGGCTACATTTCAACGAAAAACAGAATGCTCATCAACCTGAGCTATTTTAAATGATGCAGGGCAAAATATGGAATCTAAGACTATACCCAAATCATTAATATAGTAAGTCAAGGACACTGAGTATGACTTTGTTTGGAAAGGGAAGCCATTCACCATTCCCAGTGAATAAAGTTAATCATTTCTCTAGGCCTTTTTTTTTTTTTCCCCCTCTCCATGAGTTACCTGTTAAGACCCAGTTGCTTTAAGTCTGCTTAATGTGGCCCTTGGATTCTTCATAAACATATGGCACAAATATTAATGAGTCACTGTTGCCCCACTGTAATTGGTCATCTAACCAAATGGCTCTCTTTGCATTCCTTGATTGGATTACCTCATTTTCCTTACAGAAGTGTCTAAAAATTGATGGTAGCTTGGTTCCTTTCAAGAGATTTTTTTTCATTACCAACTCCACCTTCACCCAAACTACCTACCCCAGCTCCTCACCCTTAAAATGATTTCTTAACCCTTATGTTCCTGTGCAAAAGGCTCATTCTCTGTCTCCAGTTTCAATTATCAGCAGGTGATAATCTGCATGGCTATGGTAGCTTTAACTGAAATTCCTCTCATGAACTTTATGTGCACACTTGAGTAACTTTTTCACAACTTCAGTTGCTCAGCTAAATATTCACAAATAAGAGTCTAGAAGGTTGGTATGTTCCAGTAAAAGAAGTTGGGGGGGGATTGGGTTTTGTTGGGTTTTTCCTTTGGTTTGGGATTTGGGTTGGTTGTGGTCTGGGTTTTCTGTTGTTGTTTTGGGGAGGTTGTAGTTTGTGGTTTTGGGGTTTTTTTGTGTGTGGTTTGTTTTTTTTTTTTTGTGGGTTTAGGTTTTTTGGTGGTTTGTGTTTTTTTTGAAGGTTCTTTTTGAGGGGTTTTTGTTGGTGGGGTGTTGGGGGGTTTTTTGTTTGGTTGTTTTTTTTTTCCTGTTGGTTTTGTTGTTATTTTCTTGTATATTCATCCTGCTGGAGGCAAAAGAGACCCCTAGCATCTATCAAGATCTGAACCACACACGACAACAACTATTCCTCCTACAGTTAAATGCTAATACTTTTAGATAAACAGAACTTATTTATAATAACACCATCTGTGGGATTCTGATAATGTTGGGCGGGGGAGGAGGAGATTAATTTATCTTGCATTTTAAATAGAGATGGCCGCTGGCATCAAAATCCAGAATCTAGCTTTTAGCCACCCAGTTATCAGGGAATTTCACATTCAGGGTACTGCATCCCTCACCAGAATGTGTCCATAATACCAATGGACAAGTGCTACGAGGTGACATAATGGTATCACGGATCAGTTCCTCCTTCTCCACAAAGCAGGCAGCATGCCCAGATGGAGCACAATGCAGAATTCCCCCAGAAATGAGAAGATCTAAGAATTAGGACTGAATTTGTGATTCCTAAGTTTTTAATGAGAATATCATGTGGCATACAGTTCTAACCATTTATTTGTTTTGGGGGTTTTGGGGGTTTTTTTTGTGACCAGTTGACAGGGAGCAACAGCTACAAACTGGAACAGAGAAGGTTTGAGGTCACCATGAGGAGAAACTTCTTTAGAGTGAGGGTGACAGAGCCCTGGAACAGGCTGCCCAGAGAGGTTGTGGAGTCTCTTCTCTGGAAACTTTTGAAACCCTTCTGGGTGCAATCCTGTGTGAAATGCTCTAAGGGATCCTGCCTTGGCTGGGGAGTTGGACTCCGTGATCTCTGGAGGTCCCTTCCAACCTCTAAGATTCTACAGAAGGTTAAATAGAATGGAATAGAATTCTGTGATTATTTCTTGCTCTGTACCATACTGATAAGCTGCACACTTTTGTTATCCAAAGTGCTGGCTCCTGTAAACTTCTATCACAACCCTGGCCACTGAAACAACACTGGATGGCATGGAGTACTAAAGAAAGTCTTCAAATAAGGCAAAGTGACCTGGGGATTAACTGTGCCAAAGAACCCTGTGCCAGGCTCACCCAGAGGACCATGTCACAGCCTGGCCCCAGCTTGTCCCAGTCCCCAGGGACGAAGGTCCCCCTGTGACCCTGAGCTGAGGCTGCCTTGTTGCTGCTCAGTTGCCTTGCTCCTGTGTGGGAGATGGGACAGGCTCTGTCTGCCAGGCTCTGCCATGACAGATCCTCATGGAGAACCATCACCACGTGTGGCTCCCTCAGGGCTCCCTGAGATTGGTGGACTTCCCCATATGCATGTCTGAATTAATTCATCTTTAATTCTGCACAAAATCAATGAACACTGCCATGCAGTCATTACTAGGTGACATAGGAGTGGAAAGGTGATATCCTGGTGGTTTGTTTCTGTAAGCTGATCATACAAAGAGAAATCCTATTTTAAAACTGGGGGGAAAAAATCCAGCATGAAAAAAATAACCAATCCAATCTTCCATTTGTTCTCATCGGAGAGGAAAAGCCTTTGGCCTCATCCGCAGCAGGTTTTGTCCCCTGTAAGGCACTACAGCTTCTGCTTTCCTTCCCTTCTTCCAGGAGTATAAATTAATACCTCATCATTGACTGTAATATGCCCTGTAACCATCTTTATTATTACTGCATATTTTAGGCAGGTGGTAAGTATTGGCACTTTTTATTATGCTGATAAACAATGTTGGACTGCCAGGTGAAGTGTGTTGTTGGGATGATTTCTCACCTCCTCGCTGCCTCCTGCAGACGTCTGCCTGGGCTGGGGGAGCTCCAGCAGGGCTGCCTTCTGCAGCACCCCAATCCATTTTTCCTTTTTTTTTCTTTCCTTCCTTCTTTCTTTCTTTCTTTTTTTTTTTCCCTACAATTTATACAGAAAGTTTCAGTGGCCATTCAAGCCACTCATGTTGAACATAACCTTGCAAACATCACTGATTACCTAAATCATACGCATCCAGACAGGCTTTGAAAGGCTCCAGAGAAGGAGACTCCACAACCTCCCTGGGCAGCCTGTTCCAATGTTCTGGGACCCTTACAAGCAAGGAGTTGCCCCTTGTGTTAAGCTGCAACCTCCTGTGCTGCAACTTACACACATTGCTCCTTGTCCTATCCCAGGGAGCAGTGAGCAGAGCCTGTCCTCTCCTTCTGGCCCCCAGCCCTCAGATACTTAGAAACATTGATTAAATCCTCTCTCAGACTTCTCTTCTGCAGACTAAGCAGCCCCAGGTCCTTCAGCCTCTCCTCCCCAGGCAGTGCTCCAGTTCCCTTAGCATCCTTGTAGCCCTCTGCTGTACCCTCTCCAGCAGATCCCTGTCGCTCTTAAACTTGGGAACCCAAAACTGAAGGCAGTACACTCCCCCTTTTCTTTTGGCTGTAAAGGTGTCCTTCATGAAATCAAACACAAGATTTCCACCTCAGTCATCCCTGCCCTTTAGTTGCCTTGAGAATTATTTCAAAGCAGCCTTGCTGCCTACCAAACACCTCAGCTTTTCCCCTTCTCCCACAGGCAGGCACACACCCCCCTCACACTGCCAGGCTGGTGTGTGCATACATCTCCCCAGCTGTGTCCTGGAGGTTCCTAGCAGCCTGAAGGGAATGCTCATGCAACATGACTTTCACAGATTCTCCCTCCATCTGGAACGCTAGGGCAGCATATGGTGGGGCAGCACAGTAACTCTTTGTGGACACGTCAGACTGCTGCTGCCTTGCATGTTACCTGATTAAGGTAAGAGAAGAAATGCTGATACAAGCCTCTTTGTCCCACATTAACCCTCTCCTTTTTTTTTTTTTTTATATATTTAAAACTGAAAGGATGTTTTGCTTAGCCCTGCAGGGGATAGTATTGCCTGAAAGGTACAAGGATTCTAGCA
>VWZI01002854.1:155205-183707 GCA_013396835.1 Psilopogon haemacephalus | reverse complement strand
TTCTAGCATAAACACAACGTTACTGGCACATTTATACCAGCTTAGCATGGACAGATATGGGGAAAAAAAAATAGAAAGGTGTGCAAGGGAATAATGTTTTTATTTAAATATAAATTGTAGGGTTATTCCTGCAGCTGGAGAAAAAAGGTACAGTTGGGAAAAAATATAAAAGAAAAAATATAAAAGAAAAAAATAAGGAAAGGAAAGGAAAGGAAAGGAAAGGAAAGGAAAGGAAAGGAAAGGAAAGGAAAGGAAAACGAGAAAAGAAAAGAAAAAAGAAAAGAAAAAAGAAAAGAAAAATTTAAAAAGAAAATAAAAGAAAAAAGATTAGGAAATAATAACTAAAGCTGCATGCTTTATTACTTCAGGTAAAAATATCTTATGAATAATATAATCATTGTCTCTGGTTATTGGGTCTGAAAAAGATAAGTGTAATCAGTGTACTGTGATACAGGAACATTAACACTTTCACATTGACTGGATACAGACTCAGAGATGAGTTAAGAATCACTGGGTCATCTAAGTGGAGGATTATTCTACACACAGGCCCCTAGGTCAATTTAAATTATTTAATTTATCTCAGTGACCGCGGGGGCCTAACCATCCCTGTGCCTGCATTTTTATCTCCCAGTCCTGTTAGCACAGATTTAATTCCGTGGAATCAGGAAGGCTGGACTAACAAGGCAGAATACAAAAATGCAGGCTTTGGCTCTTGCAGGGTTAATAATGGAACCACAAAGAGAAATGACTCAAATTATACCAAGGACATTTTATTACCCAGCAGCCTTAATCAGTATTTTTTTTTTTCCATGTTATTATACCAAGGGTCCTTTCAGTGCTCATTGGCTTGTTACAAGCATTAAAAGAGGGGACGATGCATTGCAATTAATTCCGTGTCTTACCCCAGGTCTCACTGTTTTCTTTGAGCAGAGTTGGGAGGAAGCAGACAGATGCAGCCTTGCCTACTGCTGAAAGCTGTCCAAGAATCTCTAGGAAATAAGGTGAAAGAAGTACACTGGCACCTCGCCTTTTCACTCCTTTCTTTCACAGGCAGTTGGGACCACTGCACTCGTTTACCCACAGACCATATCTCATGGCAAGGCGTGCAGGGCTTTTGTAACCCAGCCCCACTGCCTGTGAACACCAAGAGGGTTTCACTAGGGGGTCAGTGTGGGTAATGCTCCCACTGATGCGTTCTGGAGCTATGACAATTTAGCACCTTGGCTCTCTCTTTCTCCTAGAGTGAAAGATTTTAAGATAACTGCTGGTCGATAGCATTCCTTTAGGAGTTTCAGCTCTGGTGGTGTTCTAGCAAAGAGGAAGAAAGGAGAGTAGAGTAGGGCCAAAACAAAAGTGCTAAAGCACTGATGGGATAAATCATGGAAGAGTTACTGGCTAGGGTCTGTACCGAGTTATTGACAACTGCAGTCGTGCTTCAATTTGAATTTAAATTTAAGCAGCTTCACAATCAACCTAAAGATCATCTTGACCCCACAGACAGAAAAGATGAAGAGCTTGTTTTCAGATAAACTCTGGCAGGGGCATTGGACTTGATGATCTCTTTGAGTCCCTTCCGACCCCTGACATCCTGTGAGCCTGTGAAGGTGAAAAACCTACTGCAGAAAACAAACCAACAACTTCCATAGACTAATACCATATGTGGCCAGGCTGGGAAATCCCCAAAGGCCTTTCTGAGAGGGCTAGCCTAGGCTAGCCTAGGCTGATCTCAGTGGCTTTATGCAGCATGTACTTTTTAGTAAGCCAAACTTTTTCACCCAATGTCAGAAAAAAGGCCGTTCTTGTTTTCCTATCAAAACCTGGTTGCATGCAGATTTATACAATATGTAGGTAGCATTTCAGGGGAAGCTCAGGGTAGAAGTTGTTGACTCTATGCATTTGTTCAATGCAAACCTGAAATAATGGCCATACAATGCTGTTCAAGTGAAGTTAATAAGAGCTATTTATTTAGTACCTAGTTATTGGGAGGGGTTTTTTTCTCCTTTTAATTGGAGATTCACAGCAGCAATGATATTTTAAAATGAAGCCACTTGCATTTTAAAATATTGCTTTTTTTTTCAGAATCTATTTCAATTTAGATGCTCCAAAGGTACTACAAGGTACTATACTTCAGTCAACCAGCTGAAGGAAAACAAAGACATGCCCCTGAAATGAAATCAGAGTTGCTAGACATCAGGAAAAAAAGAGGGAATCTGGAGGAAATAGCAGTTTAGGTAGAGAGTTGTCAATGTCTTGAAACAAAATGCCATAGGCCAGCTGCAGAGCTTGTTAGCTCTGAAGAAGTTTAGGGCAGATGTTGAAAATTACTTTTAAAATATTGATAGGTCAAATATTTTTCTATTGCTTCTCCTTGATACTCAAGAGAACAACGTTTTTAATTTGCTGTCTTCTTTGAATTGACTGACATGCCTAGATGCCACAAAAAAAAAAAGAAAAAAACAAAACAAACCCAATCCTACCTCTTCCAAAAGAGAATTGTTGGTTATTACACCAGGGCAGCAATGCCTCTTGCCTCAGTCTGTGTTTCCTTTTTATTGAGGAAGTGCTTTGTTTTCCTTTTACCAAATAACTAACATACAACCTACCTCTCACGTGAAGCTTCAGCTTTACTCCTCTTATCCCTCAAATTAATGGTGGAAAGTGAAGTTTATAAACACACTGGAGCTTGCAACATTAGAAACACTTGCCTGTGTTTGCAGCTCCCCAAATGCACAGCCTCATTTGCTGCCCAATCAAACTCAGTGGTTGTAACAGTTACCTACGCGGGTCTTACTCTAGAGTTTAAAATTCCCCACCTACAATACATACAGTTAGTCTTAATAAATAAATGACTTGGACCATGCATTATATATCATTCAAATCCACGAGGACACAAATTATGTATAATACATTGGCTGTGTAATTTATTTATTAAGCAAAACGTGAATTTTCCGTGGTCGTGTTTTGAGGCGCAGTTTGTCACACGCGGCTAAATGATGTATTCTTATTAGTCCCACTCAATTACCAAGTCATCCCTCTGTGCACTGTATATTTGTTAATGATAGTGCCACAACGCTGCATCCACAATACCTGTGATTTTAGTGATTCATAACCACTCACTAAAACTGTGAAAATGATAAATTGACTGCTGTTGATTAAATGCCGCCAACAGTATGTTTCGTGTGTGTTTGTCGCGGTTAGGAGTTAAAGAAACAGCATTGCTCCAATCATTTAAATATCTAATTAAGCAGAACCCTGGCTAGATAGAAAGAGCTTGTTGGAATGGAAGATCGTTAAAAGGGGGGAGGGGAAAAAAAAAAAAAAAGAGAAATTTAGTATAGCAGCAATTCTTGCATGTGTGTGCATGAAGACTTTTAATCTCAGCCCCACTGATCATAAATATGTCATGAACAAAACAAGACCAAAAAGATAAAAATTAAGAAGGCTGAAGAACTCAGAGCCCTCCTAGACTCACTGCACAGCTGCACATGGTTGATTTGATGGCTTTAGCTGATATCCAAGATTAGCCTGAAACAACAGTGAACTCCAGTAATATATAAGGCAGTCCTTGATGACAGCGCTTAAGACTGGGGCAAATAGACTGGAGAGGAGATGACTGGGGGGGGGAAACAATATTCCAGTAAAGCAAATAGCACCTCTCAGCCTCCCACTGTAGGGAAAAATGTTTGCACATTTGTAGCAAAGGAACAGCAGAAGAAGGGGAAAATATCTCTTTCAAACTTAGATTAATTATCTTTATTGCTTTGCTTAATGCTTTTTTTCTCCCCTTAGATTAATCCTGTATAGAGTCCTCAGGCTAATACTGGAAGCAGAGTGGAACAAGACCAAGAAAAGTGGATGTTTCTGTGCCAACAATTTGACTCCTATCTGAGGATGCTGGAGTAGACAGAGTAATAAAAATAAAGACTTGCCAACTTATGGTCATCTTATTAAGATGAATTGGAAGGTTTTGTTGTGGGGTTTTTTTTTCCCCCCCCTCATTTTGAATTTGGAGTTAAGTAGACAGACATCAGAGTACATTAGGGGGTACTGATTATATATTTTTTTTCCTAACCATTTTTCACACAAACAATGCTTTGATATCTCCATACCTAAATAGTGACTTTCACTTCACATCACTTTGAATACTCTGTGGCCGGAAAGCTGAACAGGAGAAGCAGAGGACAACAACACTTGGTGCAAAATCTGTATCTTCTACAGTCCCTTGCACATGTTCCCTTCTGAAAACAAGAACCATGATATGTCCAAAAATGCTTCACATTTTAACTCTGCAAAGGACACATACGTGCAGTTTATTTTAACTGCCTGCATTTTGACTTGTGTCCACAAGGACAGTAAATATTTTAGCCGTGATGCTTACACCATGAAATCCCCTCCTACAGCAACATCTTACTAATATTGCACTCATGGCCTTTTTCATTTGGGCTTCAGCAGGTCTTTGCTCTCTCTACAGAAAATGCCTCCAACATTGCACATGACTTCCTGTTGCTGTACCCCTGAAATCCTGGTTACAGTTTTGTAGAATACAGGAGGAAATGGAAGATGTTTGTCTTTCCCGTGCACTGCTTTCTACAAGGCAAACAAATACTAATTGTGACAAAGAAAGCAGCTCCAGGTCATGCAGCGCTGACTAGTGTAAATTTCAGAGGTAGTCAGTAAAAGTTGCTATTTTAACCCCTAATTTCTTTGTTAATTTAGGGATGCCTAACACCGTGGTTGAATCAACATCCCTAAATTAACAAAGAAATTAGGGGTTAAAATTGCAACTTTTACTGACTACCCTTGAAATTTACACTACTGCCTTATTTCCAGAGCAAGAAGCCATCCAGTTCTCTTGAAGAGGTCTCTGGAAGCATGGCTGTGTGTCTAAACTGGGAAGAAAACAGTGTCTGGAGCTGTAGTAATAAAAGTGTCCTGATTTTTCCATGACAGATTCACCATCCCAGCAATTAAATACTCTTGAAAGGCCAAATCCCATGTTATTTTGCATCTGAAAGCCCACGGGTAAAAAACAAATAAAAAGCACTGCACAGAAGCACCCCACGTTAATGCTTCAAATGTGAAATTCTCCACTCTAACAGGATCCCATTGAAGCTTACCTTTCAGACAAAGTGCCTAACCAGACCTTAACTACAAATAATTGGGGAGAAGGGGGTAAACCAACAATTTTGTTCAAAATACAGACCCCAAGTATTAGGTGTCACAGAAAATGCACATGTCATTCTTCAAGAAATAAAGTTGCTAAGCGGATTTACTGTGAAACAATTTATGCTGTGTTATGTAAATGGCAAAAATTCTTAAGGGCTGCTTGGCTGTAAAGAACAAACCTGTGAAAAGAATCCATTTTTACCATCAGTCACACCATACATTTAGCAGGTGTCTGTTTTACCCACGAGCCTAGCAGACATGCAAATAAACACGTAAAATGCCAAGTGTATCAGCTGTCCTAATAACATTTTTCTCCTCATTTTTTTTTTCCCCTAAAAGAAATGAACTATTGCTTATACTAGACATGGATGGATGTCCCTTCCCAATTTCTTTATAATCAAACAGAAACTTGGCAGGGAACCAAAGCATTTACTCTTCAGAGAACACAACGTTTTAGCTACTACTTAGCTACTCCTACTGTAAGAGGCTCTTATCAAGGACTCTATCATATACCATGAAGCACACTCATTACGTGCTTCTCAGCTGGCCTTTTGCTTCCCCACTGCACAAGGAACACAGAAAAGCAGGTTAGAGAACCACAGGTATTTCTGGTTAGAACCAAGGAACTGAGATATAATACCAAGAATTTAGCAAGGACAAAACTGTGAGAGAACTGAAAACAAAAATCTAAACTGAGGAGGCTGAGAAGACCACGGAGCATAAAAAGAGGTGACAGAAAGATGGGAAGGGAGCAGGATGCTGGGGAGGTGAATAGGATGTGAGAGAAAGTTATTCAGCAAAGCAACAGCAAAAGAAGAGGAAAATGATTCAAGGAGCTCAATAATAACTCTGGATCATTAGAAGCCAGAACGTCCACTCACGTTCAACAAACATTAGGGAATGATTTGGGGAATGAAAATTAGACTGAGTGAACTGAACCCTGCATTTGTTTACCAGTATGAAAAGAGATAACAAGCATCAAATGAGCAGGGTGACAAGAAGTTAACTCTTGCACGGCATGTCTGTGAGTCACATTATAGCTTTCAATATCTATGATTAGCCATTACTGCTGCATGGGTGCATCCCTACATTTTCCAGTTGCTTCCCTGCATTTTCTTTCTGATATTAGCTCTGCACCCCTCAGTCGAAAGGGAAAACCTAAATTAAAGCCTCCCACCCCTCCAAATATCAGACTTGTAACAGGAAAATCAATCCACTTTTTAGTTCAACCCTGCTACAGGCCCAGTATTTATTTCCAGTGCATATCCATGTGGTCTGCTGGAGAGCAGCCCTGTGGAGAGGTCCTGGGAGTGCTGGTGGAGAACATCCATGGCACAACAATGTGCCCTGGTGGCCAAGAAGGCCAATGGGATCCTGGGGTCTATTAAGAAAAGTGTGTCTAGCAGATGAAGGGACGTTCTCCTCCCCTTCTACGCTGCCCTGCTGAGACCACATCTTGAGCATTGCCTTCAGTTTTGGGCTCCCCAGTTGAAGAGGGACAGGGATCTGCCTGACAAGGTCCAGTGGAGGGCTGTGAGGATGCTAAGGGGACTGGAGCACTGCCTGATGAGGAGAGGATGAGGGACCTGGGGCTGCTTAGTCTGCAGAAGAGAAGACTGAGAGGGGATTGAATCAATGTTTATAAGTATCTGAGGGCTGGGGGTCAAGGTTGGGGGGGACAGGCTCTGCTCACTGCTCCCTGGGATAGGACAAGGAACAATGGATGGAAGCTGCAGCACAGGAGGTTCCACCTCAACACAAGGGCAAACTTCTTGACTGTAAGGGTCCCAGAGCACAGGCACAGGCTGCCCAGAGAGGTTGTGGAGTCTCCTTCTCTAGAGCCTTTTGAGGTCTGTCTGGATGTGTTCCTGTGTGACCTGGGCTAGATTGTCTGGCCCTGCTGTAGCAGGGGTGGGGGTGGACTCGATGATCTCTTTGGGTCCCTTCCAATTATTACAGAAAAGGCATGAACAGATGCTACAAAGGAAGAAGGCTGTGAAGTGGGACCCATGAAAGAAGAATCAGTGCTACTTAGGAACTGGCTTAGGCCTCAAAGTTTGTTGGGCTGCCCGAGGAGGTGGGCAGGGTGGTGTCACTTATGCCTTTACATTTATAATTTATTGAAGGAGACTTCCAGTTAACCTGGTATGCCTACCTGATCAATGTGCTCACTTTTCATATTGTAAAGTGTTTATCATAATTACTCTAAATTAAATAATAATCTGTACCCATGCAGTGCTAGAGGCTAAATAAAGTCTTAATGGAAACAAAGTATGAGGACATAGTTTAGTGGTGATGGGAGTTGGACTGGATGATCTGAAAGGTCTTTTTTTTTTGTAAAGTAGAGCCTTTTATTGACACTTGTACTTTGAAGACATCCCTGGTAACAGAGACTTTTCTATTTACTGATATTTTCACGTCTCAGATCTTTTCATCAGGGAAAAAAAAAAATTTAAACCATCACATTGACCTTTAGCCTTCAATTTGCTCAGTTTAAGGTACAGTTAATACCTCATTAAAAAAAAATACAAATAAGACTAAACAAAAGCAAAATCTCCCCAAGTAATTTCTGGTTTGACTGCTCAATACATGTGAAGTTGTAACAGGAGTCTGTAATTTATGAAAGGGAGTGGGCTCTACTTCTAATGTAAGAAGTAAACTTCGATTTCAGAGGAAATTTACCCTGAGACAACTGTATTAGTCCATACATAAAATAATGACAGATCCCAGGGAGTAAGGGAATTAGAGATTAGTGATGTATCACAGGCTGCCAGAATTAGAAACATGGGGGCTAGGAGAATTTTTACTCTGAGCAATAAGTTCAACTAACCTGGAAATTCTCTCTCTCTGCATCTCTAAAAACAAACAAACAAAAAATCTAACTCTTAAAAAAAAAAAAAGAAAGAAAGAAAAAGAGCCAGGATCAGTTTACTTCAGCCTCATGGAGCAAACTTAGCCAAAGGAGAACACAGAAGAACCAGAAAAACCCCAGGATTATTCATTGTCTCCATTACCTGAAATGAGTAATATGCACTTTGTTTCCTTTGCAAAGTAGTTCAGGAGATGTGATGCTTCCTTCATGGTTTCCAAGCCTTTGCAATGCACTTTTTGACCATTTCTTCCTTTACTGTGAGGTCACAGAACATTGGCACAGAGAAGCTGTAGAGTCTCCTTCTCTGGAGCCTTTCAAGACCTGTCTGGATGTGTTCCTCTGTGATCTGTGCTAGATTGTCTGGTCCTGCTCTGGCAGAGGGGTTGGACTCAATGATCATCTTGGGTCCCTTCCAACCCCTGACATCCTGTGAGCCTGTGATAAGTTCTTACCACGCTGCCAGAATAGATCTGTGACATAAAGCCAGGTAAAGTTGTGATTTGATTCTATTTTTTGGCACTGTACCATGTATGTTTTGCTCTGNAAAAAAAAAAAAAAAAAAAAAAAAAAAAAAAAAAAAAAAAAAAAAAAAAAAAAAAAAAAAAAAAAAAAAAAAAAAAAAAAAAAAAGAAGAAGAAGCAGCAGCAGCACCTTAATTCCTAGGATGCATTGTAAGCAAAACACCCTATTTTGAGAGCTGCTACCTTCTTCACAGCAGATTTCAGTCTGCACCTCTGCAGCCTAGAGAAATGCTCCTCAAAGCTGAAACTGCAGAAATATCCAGAGTAAGGGCTACCAGGTCCACTTTCAGCTACCTGGGATGTGAAACCAAAGAATTTCCACTCTGCAAACTATCATAAATTCCTTCCCCCTTTGTAGCTGAAATCAGGATCTGGACCACTGAATTTATTTTCCCCATTTATCTCCTACGAAACCCAGTTCTGTGTAGGTGTCCCCGGCGGAGACTAATCTGTTCGGATTCAGTTGTTTGAGCTACTTTGCATCAGTTGTAGTAAACAGCAGCAAGCCTTCCATTTTTCCCTTTCTCAGACATTTTCTTTCTTCTTAGAGAAAGCTTTAAAGAAGGAGGGGAAAAGAAAAAAAAAAAAAAGTAAGTGCTTTCTTCGTGAGTCTTCGGCCTTACGTAGTGGCCTGTCCTCCCAGTGTCCTTCCCCAGGCCCCGAGTCATGCATCACTCATCTTGTCACATTGAACTCCAGATGCTCCTACCCTAGAGAATGCTCTGACTCTGGCAATTTTTCTTCATTCTCACTAACAATTTGGTAATGAAATATTGATTTTTAGTTAGATTCATATTGATGCTATTAGGTTTGCATTGATAAATCATGCTGGCCTCCTGTCTGAGAGGCTAGAAAGTGCTACACTGAACCCTGGAGATTACAATCAACTCATTGATGTGTTAATTTGATGGATTTTTTCTTTCTCTTAGAAGGAGTAGGAGGGGTAGGGGAAGATTTTTTTTTTTTTTTTCAGTACTGCTGTTGTAAAGTTTTCACAGCAAAATCAGGGAGGGTAATTGTGGGGTTTTCTATGCGCATTCACTTTAAAAGTATCTTTCTGCCTATTTGTCCAGAACATTAAAAGAAGGGAGGGAGAGGGGGGGAGAAGGACCCTGGGGTTGAGAGGATATGACACACCTTGTAAACAGAGCTCCAGACTCCCACATGGAGTGGAAAAAAATAGGAACAGTTAAATCCCAATTAAACCCTTCAGAGATTGTAGTCAAAAGGCATTTCCTTCTGCTAAACGAGTCTTCATGTAGAGCTAAATCCCAGGTGAAGTGAAGGCATCGTGGATCTGGGCACAGGCTCTGCCGGCCCTATTCTACCTGGAGCTGGCTTGGCAGGATGGATCCCCCCCACCCTGCATTTCTCCAGCAAAGTGCCACTTAGAGAGCCAACGTCCACATGCATCTTCAGCCTATTTAAGACAGCCTCGAGCTTTGATTTATGGTACTGTGCAAATGTAATATCTGTCATTAAGGGACAATACGTGCTGAACCAAAGCGCTGCATTGTGATTCCCTTCCAAGGTGCAGGGTGCCAAGGGGCTATGGCAGCCACTACAGCACCAGGGCAAAAAGGGGCTTTTAGGGAATCCTGAAGTCAAAACCTGCTGTACCATTCTTTTGTAGAGTGAGACTATTTCATGTTTAGGTGTTTCTTTACTTTTTTTTACCCTAGAAGGTTATCATCTCCCACTTCATCTGCATCCCCCACCATGCCCTTCAGCAGGAAGGGACAGTAGCAAAGCCTGTTCAACAAAGGCACCCATCCTGGAAGGTTTATTGATAAAAAACTCCTCCCTCACTGAAGTAACTTCACAAGTCCTTAAGCCAGACACATTGTGTTTATCTTTTAATTTAAATATTCCCATCCTTTCTATCCTGGATCTTTTCCCAACGTTCAGTGGTGATCAGTCTACCAGGCCAAAGACATCTTAACCAAGTCTGAGCCTCATACATCCTACATTGGACCAAGGGAGCTACTAGAAGAGCCTCAGTGAAAAATAATCCAACTACCTTTGATTATTCATTGTTATATGGAGCTGGCAGGGTGGGGTGTATATGGAAGAAGTTCCATAATCAACTACTCTAAGAGGTTTCCCTACTCCACTCAAAGTTGAACCATTAAAAAACAATAATGCCACTGCAGACAGGACAATTTATTATTACCTTAGCTGTTCTGGTTTGGAGAAGAAAGAAGGGGGACTTGGAGGAAAAGAGAAAACAAGACTTTTTGTGCCATGTGGGAGCGAGCATCTTTTTGCTGGAACTTGCTTACATAAACCATTTACATACTGGAAAATTTTCTAATTAGCTTTGCTTCAAGGCTCTCTCCCAGCCCTGCTCTCCTTCTTCTCCCTCACAGATAAAAGCATACAAAGAGCCCTGTCCTAAAGAAATATGTCCCAGTACATAAGGAGGCAATCATCTGTACCTTCAAAAGATGATGTCAGTGATGAAACTGTTAGTTAAATTCTGTTGTACTATTGACATCTTAATGCCACAAACCCAGCTGGTATGAGATCAGTAACGTAAACAGCTGAGTTCAAATTAATCTCTCCGAACCTCACTGCTGAGCTGAAACCTCTGTTTGACAGTCTAAACTGCCAGCTTCATCTTCTTCTTCCAGTTATATAGTAGGCTAAACGTGGAGGGAAAAAAAAAAGCACCCTGTTAATGTGAAAAGGTTTCATATGTAGCAAGGAAATTCAAGCTCTGGCAGCCACTTCAAGCACAGCTCTTCCTCTTTGCACACATGTAGTAGTTTGCATTACCACATATGCTGTTAACTAATTTACTCATTTATTTAGATTTTTACAGCACTTATCCCATGCTCCAAGTGCTTTTAGAATTATTTAAACATTCAGTGCAACACTTAACATTTAAATTTACAATTCAGTTAAGAATACTTAGGTTATGGTAGAACAACCAAATTTAAAACTAATTTACTCCACCAAAGTACCCTCACAGAAAACCCAGAGGGAGTTAAAGCTATCAGCCCAGCTCTATCCCAAATGTCTGCCTGAGGAGAAGGAAAAAAGAGAGAGAGAAAGGAAATTCAAGCAAGCCTCTGTGCTGCAGGAGCTCAAACCAATACAGACTCTGGGGAGAGAACTCTGGGGGGAGAACTCTCTCTGGGGAAGAGAACTGTGGTCCAGGATCAGAAACCCATTAACAAAGTACCCTGCCAGCTACTCTGATCCCTTAAAGGCCAGTTGTAGCCATTCTGTCCATGGCTTGCCACATCCCAAGCTACATCATGGGGAGTTATAAATCTTTGTCTGCTGAAGTTCTCATCAGCTCTCTCCTACGAGCACAAGGTGTCTCAGGTTTTGCACCCACAGCCAAGCTACCACGGCTAAGCAAGTTACCAGGGATGAGTTGAACCCAGGTAACTCTCTTTGAGTGCCCTTACAGCCCATCATAAATATGAGGTAATTCAATTTAGCCTTGCAATGAAAATAGATTAAGCTAAGTCGAATCACCTTAACATTTGTCAAAGGCGAGGAGGACACACGTGGGACGTCTCTGCAGCTTGGCTGGTGCACAGTAACCTGTTAAGCTGCACTAACTCAATTGCAGGTCTGAGCCCTAACCTGCAGTCACTCAGAGGAGCTGAACTTCTCGACACGGAGCGTGTCACTTTCCAATAAGGTTTTCTTCGCTCACCTTAACAATTACAAGTGACCGCAGCAGGAGGGAAAGTCCTGCCCCACCGTTTTGCTGAAGGTTGATTTAGCCAAGTGTGCAAATGCCCTCAGCAGGTTGCACATTTGAATTCAACTGTTAGGTCTCCTCTTACTGTCGAAATGCTCCCGCTGCCAATTTAAGAATTTATTTTCTTTTTTTTTATTGGCTGTTGGGCTCCAAGGAACGAATGCAAAGCTCTTGAGAGAGAGAGCACAGAAGTTATTTAAAACTGCACTGCAATCACAGTATTACAGGGATGAGTACTACTTGGAACAGTGGAAGAAAGGAGGAAATGAGATTAAGGGCAAAGGTCTAGAAACTGGGTCTTTTCTGGATGACTATGTAATATTTATTAATATTTTCAGGTGACTAGAAATAACACAGGGACCTAGAGATCTGCATGGCCTACATGCCAAAGAGTAGCAGGAAGGTAAATACTGCACCTAAACAGTAAATGGCTTCCTTATTGCTGTCCATTTTCCTAAATATTTCCACATCAAAGTTTCTCAGATGCTCTTGATCCAATTGACTGAAGTTCTTATGTCACCCCTAAAGCTGTAATGTGGAATTGCTACCAGACAGTTCAGAGACTGGAGCAGCCACAAGGATATTCAGGATATTTCACTCCTGATCATCACAGTTTCCACGCTTTGGACCTCCTGCACACATCTCCTCTTCTTTGAGCCTCTCGTGTTTTCACCTTGCCAAAGCTCCAGCTAGCACCACTTTCCAGTTTGCTTTTAGGTTAAATCATGCCATCCCCTGCCCGAGGCCCTGGCCACCAAGGAGTAGTACTCCAGCCTTCTTCTAAAGATCTTTGCCAGGTCCTTGGTGGCTTTTCAGTGTTGGCTTTGCTCAGGAGTGGAAATCTCACAAACTGTGGCAAACCACAGCAGCAGTGTAAGATGTGTGCTTAATTCACAAAGCCTGAAGGAGTCTTTGAGGAGAGACAAGTTGAGAGGCTGTGTACATCAGGACATATGAGGATGGTTAGGGGACTGGAGCACTGCTTTGTAAGGAGAGGCTAAGGGACCTAAGGCTTCGTAGTCTGGAGAAGACAGAGAGGAGATTTAATCAATGTTTATGACTCTCTGAGGGTTGGGGGTCAGGAGCGGGGGACAGGCTCTGCTCACTGCTCCCTGGGATACGCCAAGGAGCAATGGATGGAAGCTGCAGCACAGGAGGCTCCAGCTCAACACAAGGGACAACTTCTTGACTGTAAGGGTCACAGAATACTAGAACAAGCTCCCCAGAGAGGTTGTGGAGTCTCCTTCTCTGGAGCCTTTCAAGGCCTGTCTGAATGTGTCCCTGTGTGCCCTGAGCTACATTGTCTGGTCCTGCTGTGGCATTGGGGTTGGACTAGATGATCTCCTTGGGTCTCTTCCAAGCCCTGACATCCTGTGAGCCTGTGACTTTTGGCCCAGGTGTAGAATGAGCCCCTCTCCAGAGACCACAGCAAGGAGCAGTATTTTTCTGCCAGGTCAGCAACCACCTCCTTCTCAAAGCGACCTTGTCCCTGAGGTGTGACCTGGGGACCCAGGGTGCTCTCAAGGCCACCAGGGTCATCTCTTGCTGGGACATGTCTTGTGGTTTGCTGTGGAGACCTGTGTGGCTGCCCTTCCCCTGACCCTTCCCCTCCCTGACCGTGCACCACAATTAGATTTCGCTAGAAGGCAAAAATCTCTCTTCCTCCCTCTCACCATGGGGGTCCTGGGGAGGGGGGCAGGGATAGAAACAACATCCACATGGAAAATAATTTCCTGCTTGCCAGCCTATCTTAAACTGATGCGGCCAACAGCGTTCTTGGAGAAGGTTGAATTAATTTGGAAAGCCTTCATGCATTGTTCCCTGCCCTGAAAAGCACTCATCACTTCTGGCTGGCTATCTGCCCTGCCAGGGAACAGGGAGGGAAGTTTTAACAGGCCACAGCAAAACCATTCACGAGGCTGCAGCCTTAGTGTGAGAGCTGGGAAATTCCTATCACCCAAAATATTGGGCAGCAATGACAGCTTTGTCTCGGGTGCAAAGAACTCAGAATTTATTAATGCTGCTGCACCAACTGTGAAAGGAAGATTGAATTGTCCTTAAAGGAAAATAAAGGTAAATAATTACGTTCTTTTGGCTTCAGACCTACTTAAAGCCTGCTTAAAGATTCGGTATCTAAAAAGCTCTCCGGACTAACAACTGTATAGATATGGGGGGGGGAAGAAAAAAAACATTATCAAAATGTCAAAAGAATGTAGAAATATTTTAAAACCTAATAAATCATCTTCTGATTAGTTTGAACTGTGCATGTAAAATTGTGCTGGGTTCACTTAAATGCCATAAGGAAGCAAGAATGGTTTAAATTAAATTCTGTACAGCAGGTTTCTTTCTTTGTTCTTTTAAAACCCACTGCATTGTCAAAATTTGATTCTATATTATATTTAATTTTCCATTGCTGCTTTTCCCTCACTCTAGATGCCTCCAAGTGTAGCCAGCCACTCTTCCAGTGCCTCTCAACTATTAGCTCCTCCTGAAGTTATTGAATTCACTCACACTTTCTGCCTGCTTTATTTTTCAGAGTCTACTGCTATGTATGAAGCCATTCTGTCTTTTTACTTACCTTTTTATTTCCTCAAAATGTTGGGGGTTTGGTTTTTTGAGGTTTTGTTTTGGGGTTTTGGGTTTGGGTGTTTTTTGTGGGGTTTTTTTGGGTTTTTTTTGGTTTTTGAGTTTTCTTGTTTGGTTTTGGGAAATTTATTGGGGTGGGGGGTAATTAAATGCACATTGTGCATCAGGCTGCTAATTTGAAGGTTGGCCTTTTATTGCATTTTGCTTTTAAGCTTTCATTTCCTTCTGTAAAAACAACAAAAAAAAAAAAAACCAATCCACAACTATTTTTGGTATTCATTTTCTAACTAAAAGTGAGCCTGAGTTGGAGAAAATCTCTAACCTTCTAACACTCTGAGCATTTGGATCCAGAGGTTTGGGCAGCTGCAGCCAGGCTGTCCAGCTGTGGAGGCTGGATCTGGCCCCAGAGTGTGATTCCAACTGCCTGAAGGTCACATCTTCAGGAACCAGCATTTCCATGACAGCCATTATTTAGAGAGGACCCAGCTACTTTTTCTTGAAAAGCTCACAGTACATGAACAAGAGAAGTACAACTCAGTTTTTCCTAATGATTACCCAATCTCAGCATAGCAGAGGAAGTTCTCCTGGTTCCCTCACTTTGGAACTAAGCTGCTGCCCCACGAACCAGACCAGAAATCCTCTGTTATCACTCAGCTTGTTCAATGAAATTTAGTTATGAGACATCACGAAAACAGGCATTTTAAATGCCCATAACACTATCCCAGGGAGCAGAGCCTGTCCCCCCACTCCTGACATCCAAGATATGTACACCACTACAGAATTTTTATTTTTAATATCCATTTCAAAGTTTTTCTAGCCTAGCTATATCCAATTTACCCCACACACACAAAAAAAAATATTCTAACCAGATTCTGCTGTTTTTGCTGTGTTTTTCTGGGTGTGTCACATGTCAGGTGAAAGACTGGAGAGTGTATTAGGGAAGTCTGATGGAATCTAAGAGTACAGCAAGGTGGTGGTGAACAAGGCATGTAGCTGTGACTATCATGTGCAAAATCTATCCTAAACCACTCCTATCCACTGGTCAGCCTGATCATGAAGAAAACCATGCACACAAACAATCAGAGAGGTCATTTTCCATGACAGATGGTTGCTGAATGAAAGGAAACGCAAACTAAACAGGAACCCTGAGGATTCTGTCCAACAGACCTGTTCTGCAAAGGTGAGGTGGTGACATTTGAGCATAATATTAGAGCACCTTGAACGAGAAAAGTCAATCCCTGCCACATATATCTTCCATCCATGTATTTCTTGTATCAGCTCATCTAGCTTGGGTAGATTTGTCAACCAGAGTGTCTACTGCAGAATTAAGCTAGAAATGGAGAGGTTTCTTTGTACCCAGGTTACAGCCATTTGAAGAAGATTTGAGTATGGCCTCCTGAACATGCAATGACTGTGTGTTGCCTTCATACGTGAACCAGGCAGAAGTCCATAGGCCACCTTAACTGGTTTGTAATCATCCAGCAATTACCAATAGGCAGCCTGTCTTTTCGTTCATACCTTTGGGGGTAAAAAAAGGTATTTATCCAAATAATCTTGTTGATATTAAATATTTTTTGTCATGGTTTCTAGAAGCTACCAGGCCTCATTGGGAAAGTAGTTGTCTTGCTTCTCCAGTCTGTTCTCTGGGCTAGAGAGGTGGTTCTGTGGAGCTGCAAATCAGAATTCTTCTATAAAACACAGAAATCATCAATCCATGGGAATTCTGCAAAAAGCAGCTAGCAGGTGACACAAGCAAGACTCATTGCTTTAGCAAAGGAAGAGAAAACAAACAAAGGAAATGCTTATCTTCCTGTTTTAATATGTTACTTCACTTTTTTTTTTTTTCTTTTTTTCTAATATTTAAAACCTGACCACCTGCAAAAGATTATCAAGAGCCTCTGTGGATTCGCAGGAATGCTTGCAGTACTGGGAGCAAATGAGATGCTCTCTCTCAGCACACACAACTCCCTGTCATTCAGCATGCTAACAGCCAGAGACGAGGCCGTCAGCAAGGCAATTGTTATTATTTGGTAAGGGCTGGCGGTGACTTATGGGTTTCAGAATGCAGCTTCCTCGTTTGTTTAACGTCGAGAGATTAGAGCTTCCACTTACTATGGTTTTATAACCTGCAGGTGGGAAGAGACACTTTATCCAAAAGCCTGTCAGTATCTTGTGCCAATGCTGAAATATCCCTGCTTGGTTCTTGCAAACGAGCCTGTGCCACAGCACAAGGTCCCGATCCTGTAGCTAGTGCCTGCTACCAGCTGCTGCCACAGCCCCGCACTCTGTGCCCACGGATGTGGCACACTGGCCTGGTGCTGCAGCCAGCCAGATGGGAGCCAGGCTGTGGTCAGGCTCCACTGAGTTGCTGGGGCGCAGTTGAAGCTGAGTGGAGGCTGCTGGATGAGCAGCAGAACTGCTGCATGCTTGCAGACCTCCAGCACAACTCCTGGCCCTGATGCCTTCCTGTCTCAGCTTCCCCACTGCTGAGGGGGATAAATAGAGTATTTCCTGGTATTAGAAGGGTCCTGCACCTAGGAACTTTCATGTCCTGTAGAAGATATCTGTCTGTACTCTAATATTTTAAGAGTCTGGGAAGGATTGTACAGGCTGCAAAACAGTAGATCTGATTTACAATATCACAGAATCAACCAGGTTGGAAAAGACCTCTAAGATCATTTCATTCAACCTATCACCTACCCCTTCTAACTGACTAAACCATGGCACTAAGTGCCTCATCCAGCCTCTTTTTAAACTCCTCCAGGGATGGGGACTCCATCACTGCCCTGGCCAGCCCATTCCAATGCCAATCACTCTCTCTGTGTAGAACTTCTCCTTAACATCCAACCTAAACCTGCCCTGGCACAGTTTGAGGCTGTCTCCTCTTGTTCTGTCCCTGGGTGCCTGGGTGAAAGATATTTGACGCATGGTCCCTTCCAGCCTCTTTCCCCTGGATAACCTCAGCCTTACAGCACAGTGCCAGGCACGGCTTTACAAGTGTGCCCCCCTTCAGTGCTACACCTCTGTTCCACTCACCCATGTGGTGCCAGCCTCAAGGCTTTGGTTTAGGGGTTCAGGTTGAACTGTGTCTTCAAGCACTGGCAGGTAAAGAAAAGTTTCACTTTGAATGGGTCCCCACAAACATTTTCAGCTCATGGATACGCTGAGTTAAAGAGGGATGACTATGTCCTGGCACGTCACACAATGAGGACAATGAAGGGACTTGCAGTCTAACGCTGCTGTGTGGACTCTGATGGGTGAAAATGGACTTTGTGCTGGACAGGCTGCAGCTAAGGGATGACTGGTGGTGTCTGAACTCTTACTATGAACCAACAACAGAACTTCGGGCGTGTGAGTTTGAGGTTAAATTCCAAAGGTTTCAAAATAAGACTTCAGGTTGAATTCAGGCTTAAGAAAAATAAGAGTGAGGTGGGCTGGTTAAGAGTAGGGTTGTGTGTACATTGCCCCTCTCTTTCTCCTCACTCATATTTGCTGTTAATAATATTGGTAACCACGTCAAATAAATGCTCTTAGTGCTGCTTTGAAAAATTGACTGCTGAGAGCTCCTGATAGACCTCTATGCAGACATAAGCATGACTTGGTTAGGGGACTTTAAATCTTTCCTTTGAGATCTGCTTATATTGTCCAGCTTTGCGCCGTCACATCAACTATGGCGTGAAATTGGAGTGACAGAGGGATCAGCCTGGAAGACCCTGGGTCAGCTTAGTGAAAAAGGTCTCCATGTTAGAGTAAGGGGCCCAAGCCAAGGCAGTCTGATTCCCACAAGCCCCAAACTCCAGTGAAACTCTGGTCCAGGTGTTGCAGCTGTAGCTGATCTCCAGTAAAAACCTCAGACAGAATCTGAGGTTAATCTTAATCACATCAGCATTAGCGTTCTAAATATAGGCTTTCATTTCTCCCTCCCCATCAGAGTTGAAAGGCAGGGTGTATTTAGTGTGGTTTTCCTCACCTCTGTAGTGGAGGGAGATGCTATTCCATCCCTCTCTTCCAAGCAGGTAGCTGGTACATATTTCCATGGGGAATTTACTCAGCTTAACACAGGTCGTTTGTAAAAGGGCAAGGAGCCCTCCTGAGCCCCATGCTTATTCGGCAGGCCATTTGTCCTCTGTAGTTATGAGAGGGGTCAAAAACTGTATTCAGATTTCACAGCCTTGGCTCTGTCCCAGACAAGCTTGCAGAACACAGTAGTTTCACCCACCAAGAACCAGCATTTTTGCCTTTACTTTTTAATACTAAATCTTCTTTAATGGTATCCTGGAGTGCATTAAGAAGAGTGCAGCCAGCAGGTCAAGGGAGGTTTTCCTCCCCCTCTTACTCTGCCGAGGTGAGGCCACATTTGGAGCATTGCATCCATTTCTGGGCTCCCCTGAATACATTTATTTCAAGCCATGTGTCCAGAGATACCCTAAGTTGATGCAGAAAAAACACTTCACCCATCACTGAAATTCAGTCACCTCTGGGATGAAGAATGGCGATCAAGGGGACAGCCAGCACACATAACCTTGGCCAAAACCCCAGGTGCAGAAATCTGCTACCACCAAAAGTGCCATGGGACTTAGGTTTTAAAGACTTTCCCACAGTAAGTTAAATGTAGGTGCATTTAGCTGCTTCAGCAAAATGGAATGTTGAGTTCACAGGACCACAGGACCTCAGGGGTTGGAAGGGACCCAAAGAGATCATTGAGTCCAACCCCCCTGCCACACAATCATACAGTCTAGCTCAGGTCACACAGGAACACATCCAGACAGGCCTAAAAAGGCTCCACAGAAGGAGACTCCACAACCTCTCTGGGCAACCTGTGCCAGCGCTCTGGGACCCTTACAGTAAAGTTTCCGTTTATGTTGAGCTGCAACCTCCTGTGCTGCAGCTTCCATCCACTGCTCCTTGTCCTGTCCCAAGGGGCAAGTGATCTTGAATCACATTCTGTGTTTCTGTGATCCACGACATCCTTGGAGGTGTTCAGGACCAGGTTGGATGAGGCCTTGAGTGACCTGTCCTAGTGGGAGGTGTCCCTGCCTCTGGCAGGGATTTGGAACTGGATGAGCTTTGAGGTCCCTTCCAACCTAAACCATTCTACAATTCTACACAGACACATGCATACAAGATTCTTCTGATCAAAAGATTCTCTTGTTCGAGCAAGTCTGTGGTGACAGTGGCCTTTTGAGTACATTCAACAGAAGTACAGCTAATGGGCACTGCAACACTCCTGGTTTTCCTTACAAACACCGGAGTTTTCTTTCCCTCCTTTTTTTTTTTTTTTTCCCCCTTCTTAGTGCCTGGAAAGCCAAAAGTTTCATTGGAAAAGTAGATTTAACAAGTGATTAGAGGGTAATCACTACGCTTTTGTAATATGCAAAGGGCAGTTGTGGGTTGTGAGGTATTCTGTGGGTCATGTGAATTTAATTGTCATATCCAGAGACTTATACCACATTAAGTGCATCCCTAGCGAAACAGAAGGGTTGTAAATCTGTGAGATAGATATAGAGATATATATGTACATACACACACACACATGCACACTATTTTATAACAGAGCTAGGGGAATAGCCCATTACCTATAAAATAAAGAAACAACGTTAAATATGCCAAATCAATTTCCTCATTAAACCAGCAACAAATACTTAGCTAGTTACTACAAGAGACTCCAGCCTCCCTCTCAGGTTCCACACACTGCTCCCCTTTCTACCATTGTAGCCAGTGCTTGCAATGCCTATATAGAAAGTGTCAGGTTAAACAAACCATCTTGGAAGACATATGAGGATAAAATCATCTGTTAAGTTTCTTTGGGAAAAAAAAAAAAAAAAAAGGCTTTACAGTGAAGGGAGTTAAATAAGCAGAGAGGGACAGCAAGATTTCCCATCCAAAGATTTCCCATACACAGAAGCAACATTAATCACCTTGGTTGTGAAAGAGGGGATCTTAAACTGACATCTTGGCCCAGTCGAAGGCATTTGGTGTTCTACCATAGATATAGAATGGACCCAGGTCATTCTGAATCCTCTGCACCCTACACCTTGGTTCTTCTGCTGTTCTGCATTCACCCAGCACCAACTTTCCAGTCTTTCACTCTGTTCCACTAGAGAAAGCAGACCACCACTCACAACACAGCTTTCTCCCTGAAAGACTCTTTTTTCCTCTGCTGCCTTCTGGAACTCTTAGATCACAGGCTCACAGGATGTCAGGGGTTGGAAGCAACGCAAAGAGATCATTGAGTCCAATGCCCCTGCCAGACAATCTAGCTCAGGGCACACAGGAACAGATCCAGACAGGTCTTGAGAGCCTCCAGAGAAGGAGACTCCACAACCTCTCTGGGCAGCCTCTTCCAATGCTCTGGGACCCTAGTCACCCCTGGATGGAATCATAGAATCAGAGAATCATCCAGGCTGGAAGAGACCTCCAAGCTCATCCAGTCCAACCTCTCACCCAGCCCTAGCCAATCAACCAGACCATGGCACTAAGTGCCCCATCCAGGCTCTTCTTGAACACCTCCAGGGACAGTGACTCCACCACCTCCCTGGGCAGCCCATTCCAATGCCAATCACTCTCTTTGTCAAGAACTTCCTGCTAACATCCAGCCTATACCTCCCCTGGCACAACTTGAAACTGTGTCCCCTCATTCTGTTGCTGGTTGCCTGGGAGAAGAGACCAACCTCACCTGGCTACAACCTCCCTTCAAATAGTTGTAGAGAGCAATGAGGTCACCTCTCTCCAGGCTAAACAACCCCAGCAGGGTGTTTGAGAAGCGTTTGCTGTAAAACAGAGTAACTGAGGAGAAGGAGTGAGTCTGTAATTCAGTGTGTGCCACTGCAGCCGTAATGCAAAACTTTTTGCCTTGCTATTATTTTGGCATAAGTCCTCGAGCTGAGTCCAGAGCTGCACTGAAGATTTTCAGCCTTAACCCTGAATTTCCTGGCTTTTATGGCTTTAAAGGCAGCCTTTAATGTTACTCTAACATAGTCCCACCTAGCCAAATTGATTTAACAGTCTGCTTTAGCTAAATGGAGAATCTCCATAGCGCTTACTTCAAGGGGCTCAGAAGCAGCTCGCGTCCACTCCCAGGCCTCCAAGGCACCCCTGCAAATATGCCTCCCTGTAATGTGCTAATTCCTGGACTCCAGAGGTGGCTACTGTCACAGAAGGCCCGAACTAAATATTATTTACATAATGGCAAAGCAACCTTCTGCTTACTGTTCTACCCACGCCGAAAGCTATTTGGGACCAATTGTTTCGCACAAGAGGACGGCAGTGCCTACCTCCCCTTTTGCATCTGTTCAGTCCTTAATGAGCAGCTCTAATGCTTCCAGGCCAAATCTTTCCAAGCAGAAGCTACTTGCAAAAGCAATGCCACTTTACCAAGACTGTGTGTGGGGGACACGAGGTGGTCTCACAGCACCGAAGAAGCACCAAGTTGGGTACATTGCACAGGATGTGGTGAATATATTGCAGACAGCTTTAAGGAAAGGGGAACTGATTTCAGATTTCTATTTGGGGTCTTCCATGCTCAAAAGACCTTAATTTTTAGAGCCTGGCCTATGTGAAGGTTTTCTTCCTTCTTTTACCTTAATTTTTAGAGGCTGATTTAATATTTCTGCTTGGAATCTTCCATGCTCAAAAGACCCTAAGTTTTAGAGGCTGACCTGTGTGAAAGTTTTCTTCCTTCTTTTACTTTAATTTTTTAGAGGCTAATTTAATACTTCTATTTGGAATCTTCTGTGCTCAAAAGACCTTAATTTTTAGAGGCTGACCTACACAAAAGTTTTCTTCCTTGTTTTATCTTAATTTTTAGAGGCTGATTCAATNGTTTTCTTCCTTCTTTTACTTTAATTTTTTAGAGGCTTTAGAGGCTGACCTACACAAAAGTTTTCTTCCTTGTTTTATCTTAATTTTTAGAGGCTGACCTACACAAAAGTTTTCTTCCTTGTTTTATCTTAATTTTTAGAGGCTGATTCAATATTTCTATTTGGAATCTTCCATGCTCAGAAGACCTTAATATTTGGAGGCTGACCTACATGAAGGTTTTCTTTCGTAATTTTTAGAAGCTGACCTATGTGAGAGTTTTCTCCCTTGTTTTACCATAATTTTTAGAAGCTGACCTATGTGAAAGTTTTCTTCCTTGTTTAACCTTAATTTTTAGAGACTGATTCAATATTTCTATTTGGAATCTTCCACACTCAAAAGACCTTAATTTTTAGAGGCTGACCTACATGAAAGTTTTCCTCCTCATTTCAAAAAGCATTGTGCAGATGGAGACAACTGTTCAAAAATAACTTCACAGCAAAGAAATGGCTTGAACTATGGTGTTAGAGATATTAAGTATTTAAAAATGAGCAGCCGGCTATGGTTTTTCTTCAGAAAAAAACCTTTTGTTCCTTCCTTTTTTGCTTGGTTTTGTTTTGTTGTAGTGTCTAACTATGTATTTTGTAAGCAGGAAGCAACCCCACATGCCGTTAAAACACAAATCATGATTCAGAGCTGTAGTGTGGAGATTTGAAGCTGATCTTGAAGGTGATAATTATTGGCTTTGGCTTCTCACTGCTTCTGTCTGAAAACACAAGCCCCACTTCCAAGAGGGAAAGTTGTCCCCTGTAGAAACAAAGCAACTAATTCACAAATCACCTAATGCTTTAACTGGGCTAAAGGCACTCTGCAAGGTGTGAAGACATGAACAGGCTGCACAGGATCAAATTGGAGCACACCCAATCACCTCAATCCCGTAAGAGTCACCTAATGCTTTAACTGGGCTAAAGGCACTCTGCAAGGTGTGAAGACATGAACAGGCTGCACAGGATCAAATTGGAGCACACCCAATCACCTCAATCCCGTAAGAGAGCTCTGCTCTGTTGTGCAATCCCAGGACAGAAAGGCTTGGTTGCTTTTGTAGGTAACAAGAAAGAAGGAGGGAGGGGACTTTGTCCTCCAGCAAGATGGAAGGAATAAAGGGTATTCTTGTAAAATGTTATAAATGTTGCATTTAAATAGAAAAGTCTTAAATTGCAGAGCTGGCCCACGTAATAGAGGGATCAGTAATTTCAACAGACTGCCAGAAATGAGCCAATTTCACCAGCTATTTGAAGGATATTTTCACGTAACTTTTCTTTTTTTGGCCAAAGCAATGTTCCAAAAAAAGTCTGAAAATTGAATCCTAATTAGTTAGGAAGATCCCCCTGGCTCAGGAGTTGAGAACTGTATTGTGCTGCATGCTCCCGGAGCAGATGAGAGGCATCACACCTTGCCAACATGTGACAAGGAGAAAGGTAAACTCACCAGGCCACTGCTTTCAGGAGAGTTTAAATCAAGAAAAGGGAGAAAATTACACAAATCTTGAAGGAGAATTACCATTCTTTCCACATAATAACAGTCATCTGGGATAATATGCCTGTATTTCACTTGTCAAAGCACGGTGTTTACTATTTGGTCCTTTTAATAGTGAATTTAGTGAACATTAAGAGACATTAAGGCAAAGCAAGCATTTTTATGTTATATCAGCTCATTCCCCTGCCCCTCAATACACAAGTCTCTACATTCCTTTGTGTGTTCTGAAAAGACCTTATACATCTTTCCATATAGGTTGAGCTGACACTGCAGAAAAGAACACGGCCGATTTAAATCTTTATTAAAAATATAAATGTCTCAGACACCACAACTGCCTATTCATAAAGCAGGGACTTTTGCTCTTGCACATGCTGAATAGGTCTGGGGGGTTGCTCTGGGGACAGGAGCATTCTTTGAGTTTTCAGTTGGTGTTCCCCCTCCTCCCTTGTGAATTTTTCTTATCCCCCCCCCCGTTATTCTACAAGAAATGAAATGCTAATCTCAGCTCCACCTCTGTTGGGTCATCTCCAGGTCAGCAGATTAGAGAAATCAGCAGAAGAATGAAGAGAGTCTACTCCAACTGCAGGGCAGGATGACCCAGTTATTAATCAATCTGATGGCAGCATTTGAACAATGACAGTCATCTGTCAGAAAGCAGGAGGTGGCTCCTCATTAACACACCACTCACCTGCCCTGAGCTACAACTCTTTTATCATAATATCTATCATTCACCTCCAAGGTGTTGCTTCTTTCTCTGGCTACAGGAAATAATGGACACTATTTTCTGCCCTCTCACCAGTACTTCATTTTCTTGGAGCTTGCTCAACTTGCACTGCCATACAGAAGGAAAGAAAAAATATTATAGCAAACAAACGAAGATATCTAAGCAAAAGCAGAGATCAAAATGACTTCTAGCTAATTTTCTAAGATTTGCAAGCCTTTAAATTAAGTAAACTGAGGTAAAATGCCATTTTAACACGGTAACATGCCACACTTGCAAATTGGTCTCTTCTTCCAACAGGCAAACCCTCACATCTACAAATTTTATTTCACCACAACTCACAGGCTCACAGGATGTCAGGGGTCGGAGGGACTCAAGGAGATCATTGAGTCCAACCCCCCTGCCACAGCAGAACCAATCTAGCACAGATCACAGGCAGGCCCTGAAAATTTCCAGAGAAGGAGACTCCACAACTTCTCTGAGGAGCCTGTGCCAGTGCTCTGGAACCCTTCCAGTCAAGAAGCTCCTAATTGTGTTGAGCTGCAACCTCCTGTGCTAGAGCTTCCCTTCATTGCTCCTTGTCCTATCCCAGGGAGCAAGTGAGAAGAGCCTGTCCCCCTGCTCCTGACCAGCCCTCAGAGATTTAGAAACATTGATTAAATCCTCTCTCAGTCTTCTCTTCTGCAGATTAAGCAGCCTCAGATGCTTCAGCCTCTCCTTATCAGGCAGTGCTCCAATACCTTCATCCTCCTCGCAGCCCTCTGCTGGACTGTATCCAGCAGATCCCTGTCCCTCTTAAACTGGGGAGCCCAAAACTGAAGGCAGTACTCAAGATGGGGTCTCAGCAGGGCAGAGTAGAGGGCGAGGAGAATTTCCCTTGATCTGCTGGACACACTCTTCTTAATAGACCCCTGGATCCCATTGGCCTTCTTGGCCACAAAGGCAAATTGCTGTCCCATGGTTATGTTGTTATCCACCACCACTCCCAGGTCCCAGTAGGTTCCCTCACACCAGCTTTGTAACATTATACACCTTTCAGAATTGCTCTGATTTGCTCTGCCAGTTTTCAATCCACAAGCAGATATTAAACCAAAATAATATCCTAAGGAAATAATTCTTTCATAAAACAGTGCTTATCAACAGACATTCTTTGTTACAGAGGCACACACATGTGGAGGTCAGACACAGGGCTGATGACTACCAAACCCAGCCCCAGTTCTACCATCAGCCATTCCTAGGGACAGAGATTTCCATCAGCTACCTCAAAATTTTGACCACAATTTAGAAAAAAATATATGCAACAAAACAGACAAAAAAAACTCAACCGACAACAGGAAAAAAAAAAAAAAAAAGGAAACAAACCAAGCCAAACACAACCACAAATGCCAGCATCAGAGTCTGTCTAAACTCTGTTTGTTTAGGCAATTACATTGCCTGTTACACACCCATAATGTTCTGCTCTTAGTTAATGTGCTCTGCAGATTATCTGATGTTGCTAATGTCTGGTTTTCTGGGAGCAGAGAGGAGAAAGGAAATGTTCCTCCTGACCCCTGACCTCTCTGGATGGCTTTCTGGGGAATGCACTCCACTAATTGTCTTCTCTTGGAGCTGCAGCAGATGTAATTGCATGTCTAAGGCCTGTGTTTTTGCTCGTGTTACTTTTGTCACAGTACACAGTGGTGGGGCCACAATGGTGCATTAAAGTAATAATAATGAAAATAGTATCCATCAAGTAATTTCAGCGCCGTTACCACGCTGGGACGTAACCACCCTTCAGGTCCTGTGTGATTACACCCAGCCTCCCTGCCATTAGCCCTCCACCCTGGGCAGCAGGGCAAGGAGCAACCACCTCTCAATTCCCAGGTCTGCAGCTTTCTTTCCATTCAGATATTTGGCAGCACAGTTCAGGCTCTCTCCTCGGCTATAAGTGATGTGATGGTTTGGGAGTTACCTACCCTCCCACACACAATGAATTCACCCAGACCAGACTCAGCCACCTGGAAGTTAAGGAATGAAGCTTTATATTCACAGCTTAGCACAATTTACAAGCAGAGATTTGCAGCAGATTACAAATATTTACAGCTATAGACAGAAATAGAAAAATTAAAAGTAATACAGAAACACAATGCCTCTCCCAGAGATCAGTCTCCAGGAGTGGTTCCCAACAAGCTTCCACCTTTTTTCCATGCCCATTTCTTATCCCAGAATCTGCTTTATATGCAAGGTGAGTTGGAAGGATCAGCCAGGGGGCTTAGAAGCAGAATTGATTGGTTGGGTTACACAGATCCAGCTAGAAACCAGGGAGAGAGAGAGAGACACCCACAGACTCCACGGACAGAGTCACACTCTCTTGTCCGTGTTTGTGTCCTTCCTTTTATACATCTCAGCAAACCAATGAGTGAAGTTGACATCACCATTTTTTTTCCTTTTCACAGCCTATAATATGTTTTTTCTCATTAAAATATTCCAATTAGCCTTAAACCAGCACAGGCACACATGTGTTGTGTGTGCACCTTCAGTACAACTACAACAGGAACTTGTCAGGGGAACACACACAAGCCCTCAGCTTCACCCTACCAAGGAGGGAAATATCATCATTGTCTTACAGGAGAACAAGCTGATATATTTAGGTAATACACCAAGCATCAGCATGTGAATTCACTTAAAACTAACAAAGGTGGCCATGCTGTTATGAAGCCATCCTCTCACTCTGCTGATGCTCCTACAAATTCTTCCTGGCTGGCTGTTCATGCAGAAGGACCCTGAAGCACATGCTGGGGCTGCTTTCTCCCCTCATAGCTATTGCCTCCAAGTAATTCCTTTTTCCTCAGGAAAAATAAAAAAAAAAATAAAAAGGGAAAAAAAAATTAAAAGAAAAAAAATTTAAAATAAAGGAAAAAAGAAAAAAAAGAAAAATAAAAAGAAAAAGAAAAGAAAGAAAAAAGGANAAGGAAAAAATAAATAAGGAATCTTTTTTTAATAAATAAGAAAAAAAAATAAATAAGACAAAAGAAAAAAAAAAAAGGAAAAAATTTTTAAAAAGGGAGAAAGCTTCATCTTTTTCTTCCCCTTACTCTCATTTCCTCCTTCTCTTGAACAGGGCTACTATTAATGTTAACTCCAGACTAAAGAGATGCATCTCCTATTTTGAGAGGATTTTTTTTTCCCCCTGTGTAAAACCTTATAAATAAAATATTCATAATTGGATATCCATGTATCTTTCCCAGTTTATGTTGATTATTTCCCCCCTCCCCCCGTTTTAATTCATCAGGAAATTTGTATGAAAATCCTAGGTTCTGCTCTTAATTTATGGCAGGTGTGTTATGTCAATTTTGGTATGCATGCATTTTTTTGTACTGGGCATCCCTTTCAGAGTTCACGTGTGCACGTCTGGTCTCTCTGTCTATACAAACCATGTAATAACACATCTGCCCCTCGTATTCTGTGTGTTTATACACATATATACGTGCATATGTGTGTGTGTGCTTATTCCCCTGTATGCATGCATATATATGTGTGTGTGTGTGTGTGTGGATGGGTAATATATATATATAATTGCCCAGGCTTTCCAAGCGGGTGCCA
>VWZI01002854.1:141597-155176 GCA_013396835.1 Psilopogon haemacephalus | reverse complement strand
AGCGGGTGCCAGCAAGCAAATACCTGTCTATTGCTCTGTCAAATGTGACTCGCCGGGAAAGCTATTGGGTTTATAGAAGAGACAAACATTTCAGGCACGCCATTCTGGGGTAATGAAGCATGGCAACAAAATATACCTGTGCAACATTTGATAAAGATGAGCTGACACACCAGTCCAAATAGGTTCTTTTGTGTGTCTGCACGTGTCTACCATCATTGCTTTCATCTTAAAACAGGAAGGTAGCAATAGCAGCAGCAGCTGGCAGGAACCACGAGAGGAAGAGCAGCTCACACAATTAAACATCGTTTACCTCTGGCCTTTATTTCACTCCTCCCTCCCCCTAATTTATTATGTGTTTTCTCCATCTCTATGCAAAAGCACAGGCTCAATTTTTCTTTCTTTCTCATGCTATCTAGCTCCTTTTGCAGGGGGACTAAACAAGACAATAGGCAAAATCCCATGGCATTTAGCTTTGGATCTTAACTTAAAACGCTTCTTAGTGGGGTTTTTATGGCCTTTGTTGTTCTTTGATTAATGTAAAGTCAAATTAAACCCTACAGTTACACATTAGTACATCAACTAGAGAGAAGGCAAAACTGTGCTGTATACCTGGCTTTACAGAATACCTCTTTTGTTGTGTTTAATCTTCCGAGCAAAGGAAGCAAAAAAAAAAGCCTCACCTGCTGTGGGGACCTTTGGAAGGAAGGGAAACAGTAGACTTCAGCTCCAGTGCTGAGCACTGCAAGCAATCCAAGTTACACCACTCTCCTCACTAGGGGCTGGGCTACAGCCCTTATTTAGGCACAGCACCCAGTTAGAGACAACAGGAATTGTCCTGCTGCGTGGATCCCAGCAAAGAGGTCTCACAGGCTCTGCCTGATCCCCAAGGATTTTTGTTTGCAGGGGTTATGGTAGCTAGAGATAACCAAATGTTGTGGTAGTTGTTGCATGGACCTGCACCAGTTTTTTTGCCAAGGAGAGGGGGTTTTGTAAATCTTTCTTCCAGCCTAAATTTAAAACCATGTTGTCATTGCTTATAGTTACTATGCATATATCTATGCTTCCAAATCTTTGTTTCCAGCCCAAGTGAAGGCTTAATTGCATACATTATTTTACCAAACATCTTCTTCTGAACAGGCCAAAGTCCACCTCCTCTGGATGTTGTATATGGCATATAGGTGGTATTTATGTAGGGTTTTTATTAGATATGCCCTGTTGTCATCTCTTCCCCTTGCACAAAATCTCTTTGCTGAGTATGATTTTTCACTCACCCAGCTGGTAAGTCCATTTCGCTCTGCGTTTTCCAGTTATCCTTTTCTTCTTCTTTTTCCACAGATGTTTCTAGGCAAAATGTATAACAGCTCAGCTGAAGTCAAACTTTCAGCATTATGGGTTGTGAGTGGTTTGAAACCAGAGAGAATGAGTTTGGCCCCTTGCAAGCTCTATACTGAAACAATACGTAACAGAAATGGATTTTTCTTTTTTTTTTTCCCTCCCTAGTAAAACTCCTGCTAAATCTGAAAGATGAGTGATAGACTTGGAATTGTATTTTCTTCAGAGCATCAGTATTTTTACTATTTACTGCTAGTCACTGTGGCTGATAATAAATGCCTCTTGACATGCTTATTCTTTTCAATTTTAATCAGTAGTCAGAGGATGGGAACTTCAATTCCAACCTCTGGTTGTCCCCCAGCTCGCACCCATTTCATGAAATCTATTGTATCCTTAGCCAAGTTCACAAGTTAAATGACACATGTGGCCTTTCTGTGCATTTTATCTGACACTAAGACAATTCAATTGATGCTCAGCATTTAAAAAAAAAGGGGGGGGAAAAATCCCCAAATTACAGAGCATCTCTGCCAAGGGTAAGAATAGGTCAAGAGCCAAAGGAATTTAAGCAAACTGTCTTTTATACACAGGAAGCAGTTAACATATGGAATAAAAGAACAGGGCTAGCAATTGATGAAACATTTGGGAGGAACTTAGATAAACAATCATAAAAAAGATTTAGACAAGTCCTTGGAGTAGCCAAAAAAATAAATAAAACTAGCATGGAGTGTGCGAGTCACTTCATCGTCCTTCCCATCCTGAAACAGCTGAAATAAAATGGCAATGAGCAGATAAACTGCAAAATATCATTATGATTTAGTAGCCACTTCTTTCCATCAGAGCCACTGTTTTAATTTTCATTCTTCCAAATTACAAAGTAACAATAAAATATCCTTTCCAATTTATGGCAATGAGATGCTTTTAATTGAATCTCAGAAACGAGCAGATTTGACTGATGGGTAGGTAATGGGGATATAGTGTTTACAGTGGGAAATGCATTTGGAGTGGAAGGTTTTTTTGCTAGAGCCCAGTGAAACAGCTATTTATAAGCAGGATTTCGGATGGCTCACACAGGCACAGGCACGAACACACAAATATCTGTGTTCACCCGGAGGTACAACAAACAGTATTTCTGTTTAATCCTAAAAGCCTCTGTCCAAGGATAAAAGTTCATGAGCACTTAGACCATTTATTCCAGTAACAGCCAAATGTACAATTGCAATGACCTCATTATAACTCTTACTTTTCCTCGCTGTGTATAGGGACATGGGACTGAGCTTTGCTTTTTTTTTTTTTTTGTCTCCCCTGAATGTTAAGCCAAATCTGGAAATATTGGCAACATACAGGCCTCTGCCCGAGAGTTAATGTGGAGTAGCCTATATCAGCCATCACTTTTTGCATTGCAATGGCAAAATTCCAGCTGACTTTAATGGAGCCAGAATTTTACCCCAGGTGCGCTATTACAATTGACTGGGGCCTGATAGATTGATTCTTGAGATGCTCTGGATTCCAGATGTGTATCTCATAAAATTGTAGTATAGTGTGTGTAAAGATTTCTTTTTCCCTGCTTTTGCTTTTTCTTTTTTTCTTTTTTTTTTACCATTAAATAAATAACAATAATAAAACACAGTCCTTACAAGCAGTGCAATGGAGAATATGTGCTGTTTTGGGATTTTTTTTTTTTCTCTCTCTGTCTCTTCCAAGAAACAACTCCTTCTTTCTCTGCTACTTATGATCTCACATTTATATAGCAAGGCGGGGAAAAAAAAAAACAAAACCTAGCCAATGAGACGCATCTGGTTTGGAGTATATGTAGAGCTGAGTCCATGTGTGCTCACTGAAATTTATCAGCAACACCTACAACAGAAAGTCCAATCAGAAGCCAACTGTGTTAAGTGATAGTGACTGAAAAATTCCCTCAAAATCCAGGCAGAACACAGGACTGTAACAGAAATAGAGCAAAAGAGGCCTTCACCTGCAGGACATGATGCAATAAACAGAAGGAGAGAAAAGCAGGAGAGCTCTTCCACTCTAAAGTTAGCCCTGAAAGACCAGGAAACCACCTGGTTCCTTCAGCAGGGCAGGTGTTTCCCATCCTGGGTCTGTCCTGCCTTGGGTAAAGGAGGGTCTCTGCCCTCTCATAACCAGGTATTTGTGCTGGCTCCTCCAATGGATCCTCTTCTTCTCTTTTACCCTTATAAATATCTGGGAGAAGTCCATCTACATCCATTCCATGTCTGCCAGGAACGTAGAGAGAGAAAAAGGAGTCAAGTAACAGTGGAACAGCTTCTGCTCACTAGGTGCAGGAGAACAATGTTTGAGCCTTTTTTTTCCTTGTACTACCAGAGAGTTTCTCACACTGTACAAAACAGAGAGACACAGACAAGAGAAAAGCATGGAAGAGGAAGATGTGCAGCTGGCAGAACTGCTTTGCTGCTGCCTTTGGCTTCCCAGCTTGGGAGGCTGAGGCAGAGCAGAAGTGAGGAGCTCAGGCAGCAACATGATGTTCAGTGCTCCAGCGTGGGCTGGTCTCATCATGTTTTCCCACAACCTCTTGGAGCACATTTGTACTACACATAAGTTAAAAACAGAGTCAGGAGGAACATGATCCATTCATGTGAGCAACAGGAGAGACACTATGTGGGTTAAGCTTTGGAATATTTCCTAGCAAGAATGCAGGGCCAGAAGCAAAAGGGCTGCAAAGGAAAACAAACAGAGCAACCAACACTCAAAAGAGGGATGTCTGGTTTTGGGGTGATGTCACCTTGGACTACAGATCCTGCCCCTACTCCAGTCACTGAGTACAATAGCAGCAAAAGCAGGCTGCACATCCAAGTGAAATTGCTGCAGTCTTGTTAGACATGGTTGAAAGACAATGACAAAGAGGGAGGAGGTTTAATGAAATTCCATGGAACACAGATTTAAAACACCATGCTATATTAAAAAAAAAAAAAAAATTTCAGAAAATCCACTATATACACTATAGAGGCACAGCAAAACCAACTCTAACTATCCCCCTGTTTGTGAGCAAGATAATGGTATTTTAAAACCCTCTAAAATGCACTCTGTAGCCACCATATTAAAAGACATGCCAGGGCTTGTATTTATCAACAAATGCCCTTCTTTACAATTCTTACTGTGGGCACAAAAATATATTGTGTGAATCCCTGTTTCTGTGGAATTATCAGATGCATCTGCCCATGGAAGGACAAACATGGACAAGGTCAAAGGAAAATATTCTTTAGAGTAGCCCTTAAGCAGGCAGAGGAATTAGGCCTGATTTATGAATGTATTTCCACAATTCACTTGAAAATTTGTAATGTCTGTGCAGCCTGGCAAGAAAAAAAGGTGAGGGTAATGTGAAGGAATGCTTCTATTCCACTTTATTGTAAAATTATCCCATGTTACCTGCTCTAATCCCCTGAAAACAAATTAAATCCTCACTAAGCTGACTTTAAATCAATAGTTTCATTTAAGAATAGTGTGACTTAATAAAAATAAAAAACTAACTGGTCCAGCCAATTTAAGAGGGAAATAAATCATTGCCCAAGGAAAAAAGCAGATTTGACTTGTATATGGGCCACAGTTTCGTTGAGAGGACTAACCTGCTGTCTAAATTAACTCAGGGTATATTACAAATCTCATCAGCCTCATTCAGAAATCTGCTCCACTGTACTAGGAAAGAAGATTACCAGGAAAAAAGGAAAAAAAAAAAAAAAGAAAGAAAAANNAAGAAAAAAAAGAAAAAATAAGAAAAAATTAAAATAAAAATCATAGAGAAAAGAAAAAGTATAAAAAGGAAAAAATAATAAAAAGAAAAAGAAAAGAAATAAGAAAAAAAATAAAAAGAGGGGAAAAAAAGAAAATAAAAAAGGAAAAAAATATGATTAAAGATTAAAAGAAATAATAACCACCAAAAATGCCAGGAGATGCTATGAAATGAAACAATATTTCTGAGAACACTTAGTAAATCATATAGGAAAATAAATCTTCCAAATGCCCTGAAAGATCACCTCACACTCCAGCATCTTCCTTGCCTAACTTCTTTGGAGAGGTTGTTTGTGAAGTAAAAGGGATGCCATATTTCCAGCTAGGGCAAGAACAAAAATAGCTGCCTTGGAAATGGGAGAGGAAGGAGCAGAGCAATGAGCAGACAGGCAAGCTGCCAGCTGCTTAATTCATCCATACGGCAAAACTAGTTAAAATAATAACCGAATAAATTATTTGTAAATCTATAGATTGAATTATCCAGGCAATCTTTGCAGCTCGGCGAAGATATTGCTGTGGCGTTATTAAGTGTGGACGTATTTATCACTAATTTACTTTTTAAGTGTTAGGAAACTTGCCTAACAAAAGGCCTTAAAGGTTTGGAAGACCAGAATACAAACAGGGGCCACAAACAAGCAGCTTAAAGTCGCTGCAAGCTATGCAGTGCAAGCCACTGACAGCAGGAGAATTTAATAATCCTGACTCCAGTTGACTTATTCTAAGCATTCCCGGATGAATTCCCTTCCCTGTCACTTACCACATTTCCAGGCAAGCCTTTGAAAACTATTCTTTTCAATAACCTGCGTAAGGGCACCCCACAAGTTGGCAACAAAGGGTGGGACTGGCTTCTCCAGAAGCTCAGGAAATGCTCTGACTGTGCACCGGTCTTGTAGCCCACTGTGATAATCTGTAGGAGCTGACAAGGTTTCTGGATTTGCCTCAAATACCATGGGTTGAAGGAAAAGAAGGTGGTGAATCTGTGAGCTTACAGACTTGACTTAGAAGAATGGAAGGACTTCTCATGTGGCATTCCTTTACATTTGTCCGATTGCCCCAGCACCATCCCAAATGATCACAGGCTCACAGGATGTCAGGGGTTGGAAGGGACCCAAAGAGATTGAGTCCAACCCCCCTGCCACAGCAGGACCAGACAATCTAGCTCAGATCACAGAGGAACACATCCAGACAGGCCTTGAAAGGCTCCAAAGAAGATGTTAACAGTTTCATCTAATTTTCTTCCCTCACTACTAATAGTAAGGGAAAAGCTTTAGCTTAATGAAGTAAGGGAAAAGTTTTGGCTTACTAATATGAGCTTACTATTAGTAAGCTTTAGCTACTACTAAAGCTTTTGGTGATAAGAACCCCAAGAAGGGTAAGGAAAACTAGAGGCACAGCAAGGAACAATAACTGAGTATAGACTTGAACCTTAGCATCCTTCGGTGCTGTATCACTGGTGCAGTTTTGCCAGCATTGGCAGGTCCAACACAAAATTACCTTGCAGAATGGTTTTAGAGAGAGAAAATGAGCAGTAAAATCTCCAGGTTTATAAAACTGGGGAAGCTGTTCTTCTTCAGTTGGTTTTCATTCCTAAGCACAGGCATTACCATAAAAAGTAAGGATATTAAAAATGAAAAAAATAAAACTTCTCGGGAGGGTCCAGGTTTGCAAGGAACTTGAAAGAATTGGAGGGCTCCAGAGGCAATGGACCACACTGCAGAGCAAAATGCTCCAAACTGCCTTGAACCTGCCTGACAGAATAGTGGATGACTGTGTGTTTAACAGGTAGTTTGAGTTGCAGCTATCCGTATTTGTATTCCCCAGTAAGTGCTCCCAGGCTCTGCTATCCCACTGTGATTTTGAGATATGAGGTCTTAAGGAGAGTTGGATCAAATGGTGTCTCACAAGATCATCTACACTGGGCTGGTTTTTCTTTTTTTATTATTATTTTTTTCTTGTTTCCTTTTGGTTCTCATTTTTCTTATCCTTTCTTGATTCTGAGCCTGCCTATTTATTTGATGTAGGGATAACCATCTGTGTGAGAGCTAGAATGAAGGATCCTCATACCTGTTACATTTGTATTTGATGGACTCCTTGCTAGACAAAAATATAGTGTGCTGTTGTACACTGTGTCAGCCTGAAAGTACAGAAGTTAGCTTTCTTTCTGGCTCTGAATTATTTAATGAGCTTTTGGATGAGCTTCCTATTCACAAAGAAGATTTGTGGCTGCATTCTCCCAAGAGGAAAGGCCCTCACTATCCTCTGAACTTTTCATTTCTTTTATTTTCCCCCAAATTCCTTAGAAATGAGTGGTTTCCTTCATGTAAACCAGAATTCTTCAGGGATCTGGGAATAGAACATCTCAAATTGTCCATATCCTCAGGCTGTCCAGTGCCCAGATAAAAATATTTTCAAATCACTTTCTCTGTTTGGGCTCCTCAGCATCTCCTTAAAATTCAGAATCTCCAAGCCACAGTTAGGGCACACGAAAACCTCCAGTATCAGAAGTTAGTGAGGTTTATAAAAAAACCTTTTCAGCAAGGCATAGGTCATGACATTTCTGTTTGCAAACCCTTTCTGTCCTATCAGTCTTCCTCTTGTTTTAAAGCTGAACGTTCAGCAAAAGGTTTCTATTTTGCATTTGCAAGGTACCTTTGAATCAGCTGTGGCTTGCAGTAACTTAGAACTTACATGTGCAAATTCCAACCTGTTTAACACAGAGAAATGTGAGGAATGCAAATCAGGTCAGAATCATAGAGACAAAGTGATAGGACTCAGAAAGAACTTGTAAGGTTGAACAAAAGGTCCAAACCTCGGAGCTGAATTTTGAACACTTGCCCTTTAAATTCTATTAGAAGTTTAAGGCAAACCTCAGGGCTTCTTAACATTCAGTTTTGACAAGTGAATAAATTACTGAGACAATCTAATACGTCCATTTAACATAAAGGGAGAACCAGTTAATATGTAAAGAAAATAATAAATGCTACATTACAGACATCATTGTTATGATGTTACAGACAACATTGTGCTGGGGTGGAAGATTATTTGTTTTTACCTATCACAGAATCACAGAAAGTTAGGTTGGGAGGGACCTCGAAAGATCACCCAGTCCAACTCCCCTGCCAGAGCAGGATCACCTAGAGCAGGTTTAAGGTGAATCTTGTAGAGTAGGGTTATAAGGTGGACTTGGTGGGACACTGGAATGGGTTGCCCAGGGAGGTTGTGGCAGCTCCCTCCCTGGGTGAAGCCTTGAGTGACCTGTTCTAGTGGGAGGTGTCTCTGCCTATGGTGGAGGGTTGGAACTGGATGATCTTTGAGGTCCCTTCCAACCTAAACAATTCTATGATCACACAGGAACACTTCCAGGCAGGTTTTGAATATCTCCAGAGAGGGAGACTCCACAACACCCTGGGCAGCCTGTTCCAGGGTTCTGTCACCCTCACAGTGAAAAAATTCCTCCTCATGTTTCCATGGAACTTCCTATGCCTCAGCTTCCACTCATTGCCCCTTGTCCTGTCATTTGGCATCCCAGAGCAGAGCCTGGCTGCAGCCTCTTGGCACTCACCCTGCACATATTTATAAAAATTAATGAGGTCACCTCTCATTCTCCTCCAAACTAAAGAGCCCCAGCTCCCCCAGTTTCTCCTCATAAGGAAGATATTCCACATACTTAATCATTTTCATGGTTCTGCACTGGAAGCAGTTCCCTGTCCTTCTTGAACTGGGGGGCCCAGAACCAGACACAGTATTCCAGGTGCAGCCTGACCATGACAGAGTAGAGGGAGAGAACTTCTCTCAACCTACTAACAGACCCCAGGATGGCATTGGCCACCAGAGCACATTTCTGGCTCATGTTCAACCTCCCATCCACCAGGATCCCCCAGCTACACTGGTTAAAAAGAACTATGTAATAATAATGAACTAATGGCATATACTCTGTATGTGGAAAAGAAGCAAATAACTGCATTTAAAACAAAACTCTTGCCAGAACCTCTGCCTTGTGTAAGAGCCTCCTCGTTACTCTTTCTGTTTCAAGGTTTCTTTATTAGTAAAATGCATTTGCAACCCAACAGAAAATTGTGTGCTTTGTTATTTGACATTTACATAGCCTGAGGACCCTGTGCCACCCCATCTCCCTGGATTCACCATCCTGATTGGGCTTTCAGGATGCACCGGGGTGTAGCAGCCTGCACACTGATTAACCAGTTGATGACACTATCAATTAAACTGGGACAGCTTCATCAATTAGAATTTGCAACCTGTTTGCTTTTGCTTTTTTAATATCCTCGATGTCTACTGCAGCATATCAGTGTTTACCCTGGGTAGCACAAACTGCAGGTGCTCAGCTGTTCCTCATCACCTGGATGGTGAGAAAATAGAGATGCTGATGCAGGTTTTGGAGACAGTATGACAGGAGTCACAAGCTTCTGAAGAGCTCTGCCACAATCTGTGGATGTGTTTAGCTAGCACGGCCCACAGAGGGATGTTCTCTCTGCAGGTGGTCAGCTCAGGAGAAGGTTGTGTGGTGCTAACAGAAACTCAAACACCCATTCCCACGACAGAGTGTTTCTCGTGCTACTTTCACATGCCTGATTCAATTGGAGCAAAATTTGCAGCATGCAAATAGCTTCTCCTAAGAGAACTAGATTTTGAGGGCTAGGAAAAGTAGTAAGGGTGTTTACTGTTAAATTGTAAGAAACTAGCACTCTGAATCTCTTAAATATCTCTTTCTTTTCGTGTCTGCTTATGAAATCACAACAAATATCTCACCCGGGGTTCTGGGTTCCTTTTGCCTACCATTTTCCCTTGTCGTTGTCCATCATACAACTGAGGATATGTGGAAATTTACCAAGAGACCAAACAAAGAACTATAAATCTCTCTAGTTCTTGGTAATCTCATGCATTCCTGGCTCCCAGCTGATCTATCAAGAGGTCATTTGGTTGAAAGCCAACTTGCTAGACCTCCCTCCCCTGCCACTGTTTTAATTTCCTCCTTTCCTCTATTCTCAGTACTGGTGCATTGCAAAAAGAAATGGAATTTACATCTTTACAAGGAATGCCATTTAAAATAAGGCATTCTTGGGCAACAACAGAAAAGGACCCTCTGTCTCTGAGGATGTGTCTCAACAACTTGTTTTTAGTGTTTGGGAACACATAGCACTTTGTTCAGTCCTGCACAAGCAGATAGTTTCAGACAACTATTTAATACTAACCCAAGTGGTGGGGAGGGGAGGAAAAAAAAAAGGAACACAAACCATTGCCTGCTCGTCCTAATCCTTGATACTGTAGACAGCAGTCTTCTCCCTGTCTGTATTTTAAACAAACACTCAGTATCCCATTTTGCAGATTTTTATATAGTCTGACTCACAGAGAACAGGACGGGGCGGGGGGAGGGGGGGCAACCATCTTCCAGCACTGCAAAGGACAAGCCTCTTGCCTGCCCAGCTTTCTTTTGGCTTTTATGACTGAGAAGCACATCTCAGCCCTAATTGATCTAACAGTCTGGATTTGGCTCTCTAGTCTTTGGTCTTTCTCCCAGGCTGGCTGTTGACAGGCTGTGGAGTATTACACACAGGTTTTAATCTTCAGAAAACATAAAGCATACATAGCTGGCTCCAAATCATCAGCTCCTCTGTACCACAGAAGAAGAAAGATGGGGTTTAGGGGAAAAGTTAAAGTACAGAGGAGTGGGAGTAGCAGGAGACTGCAGAGTATTGCACATAACCCCAGCCACTGCCATGCTCCCACTGAGACTGCACCATCTAAAATTACTTAATCAATGTCTCAGCTATTTGAAGCTAGGCCAGGAGCTGTTTGGTCTCTACAAATACCTGAAAAGATATCAAAAAGGCAGCAGAAGGTTGTCTCTTCCTCTGCTCGACCGCAAGGATTTCCATTTACAAGCAGTTGGCACGTTCAATCCAATATCACATTTCATGCTTACCTGAGATGCAGCTGGAAATCAGAACAGTCCTGCAGGCAGAAAAGGCAAAACTTTCCTACAGATGATGTCACACCTCTCTCTCCCCCTCTCTCTCTCTGTTACTCTTGTTGGACTTTGTGCTGAAGGGGAAACTGCCCAAAGAATCCATCTATTTGCTGTCAGTCAGAGGATGGCAAAGCTTTAATGTGCCCACATTCAACTCAAATTTGGGTGATGCAGGTAGAATCCTGCCCCACATTCTGCATCTCAGATTCTTCTGGATTACATCTTTCCAGCCAACAGGGCCAGAGCCCAGGGTTGGTATCAGCAGCAGCCTAATAGAGACCACTATCACCTTATAGAATCATAGAATCCGTCAGAGTTGGAAGGGACCACAAGAATCATCCAGTTCCAACCCCCCTGCCATGCCCAGGGACACCTGCCCTAGATCAAGCTGCCCACAGCCTCACGCAGTCTGGCCTTAAACACCTCCAGGGATGTGGCCTCAACCACCTCCCTGGGCAACCCATTCCAGGGTCTCACCACTCTTCGTGGTGAGAAGCTTCCTCCTCACGTCCAGTCTGAATCTCCCCACCTCCAGCTTTGCTCCATTCCCCCTAGTGCCCCCCTCCATTCCCCTAGTCAGCTTCTCTGACAAGTTTACAGAGCAGGAGCTCTTCAGGAAATTTGTTAGTAAACTCCCAGTATCCAGGCCAGTCTTTGCCAGAAGAAATGCCCATAGATATTTGCATCATCAGAGCACACTCCTCAGCATAGTGCAGCAACTGGCTCAGCCTTTCTGTGATTAGACCTGAGTAACCCTGGCTCCCCCAGAGCTGATGCCCTTTCAACTCAGCATGTCAGCAGCAAGCTCATGGATCAAGCTGTGCCTCTGTACTCCTGTTACCTGACTGCTCCGGGAGAAGAGAGGGTGGCAGTGGTTTGTAAGGGAAGTACTGGAAGAAGGAGCCAGCAAAGTAGAGGTTTGTGGGAGAGGCAGAGAGCTCTCAGATCAGCCATGTGCAGGATGGGGTTTCCAACCTCCAGCCAGCAAACTCACTTTCAGATTTTTTTTTTTTTTAAACCCTCCTGCCTTTCTATTGCAATATTATTACTCTTTATAGTTTAATAAGTTCCCCCATTGTTGTGACATGTGACAGCAGCCCCTGTGTTGGTGGATGAAGCAACCTGCGGGAACAATGCCTTGTTGTCTGTAACAAATACCTGCCAATTCCAGATTGACAATTTCTACTTAAGCTAATTTACAAAAAAGGAGAGGTAAAACACCCTCTCCCGGGCTATTATGAAAAGAAATAACGAAACATTTGATATATGCTTTTACAATTAGAACAAAACCTAAGGCTTTAGCTTAATGGCATAGAAGAAAATAATGGGATGAAAAAAAAAATATATTAACGTGAGACCTGATTGACAGTTGCTAAAGGGGGGAAAAAATAAAAAAGGGAAGCTATACATCTGTGTGTGTATGTATGTATGTGTATATATATATTCTTGTCTGGAAAACAAATGTCTTCATCTGGAAACTGGGTGAAAATCTTCCTCTTTCTCTTCCAGATTGAACCAGATGTGCATGAACCACTCCAATGGCCATGAGCTGCAGGTGATGAAAGTGGCATTGGCCTCCGAGCCATAAGTGGTTCACTCATTCACATATCACTACTCTGATAAATGCCATAAACATACCTGATGCACTGATAAAAACCACATAGAATGGTTTAGGTTGGAAGAGACCTCAAAGATCACCCAGTTCCAACCCCCCTGTGCCATAGGCAGGGACACCTCCCACTAGAGCAGGTCGCTCAAGACCTCATCCAACCTGGCCTTCAACACCTCCAGGGAGGGAGCAGCCACAACCTCCCTGGGCAACCTGTGCCAGTGTCTCACCACCCTCACTGCAAACAACTTCCTCCTAACATCCAGTTTCAGTCTCCTCTCTGCCAGTTCAAACCCATTCCTCCTCATTCTGTCATTACAAGACCTTCTCAATAGTCCCTCCCCAGCCCTCCTGTAGCCCCCTTCAGATCCTGGAAGGCCACTGGAAGGTCTCCTGGCAGCCTTCTCTTCTCCAGGCTGCAGAGCCTCAACTTTCTCAGCCTGTCCTCATAACCAGAGCTGCTGAGCATCTTCATGGCCTCCTCTGGCCATGAAGTAGGCAGACAGACTGCAGGCTTCATGACCATATTCTCTTAAACACCTCCCTTCCCTGTTTTCCACCTTCAGCAACTGAGAAAATGGGACTTCATTAATGTTACTCCAGACAAAGAGCAGCAGAGAGATGTAACTTTTTTTTTTTTCCAAAAGCCTGTATTTTTAAATTGAGAGAGACCAATTACAAAAGCCATAAACATTTTAATCATTTCTCCGAACATGTGGAAATCCATACATTGTCAACCTTTTTATTTTTTATTTTTTTTTCTCATGGAAAATGCTGGAATCCCTTCCTTAATGGCATCATTTTCTTAATGGCTTTACAGTTTCTCAGTTCATTTCAAAGGGCTGTTATTTGTTATGTGGACATAAGTTTAGATTATGGTTTAGAAC
>VWZI01002854.1:125256-141506 GCA_013396835.1 Psilopogon haemacephalus | reverse complement strand
ATTCCCTATTAAAAATGTGGGGTGAAATCCTGGTCCCGGATAAACCAGGAACACATCTTGCATTTCTTCAGCTGCCAGATTTTATCCAGGTATTTTGCTTTATGAAGTACTAAAGTAAAAATAGTTTATATATATATATATTTTTTTTTTTTAATGATATCTTTATTATTTGCAATGAGCTATTTTTACCTCATGCTACGTTTCTTTGATCTTTGGGGGCTTAACGAGTGCAAGGCGGGGGGGAAAGGAAAAGGGAAAAAAAAGGAACAAAAATGTGTTGTATAAAAAGAAGTCACAAGCGGGGTGTTGCAGATGATGAAGTCATAAAATTAGAAAACATTGATAATTTCTAGAAACAGCCTAGTCTTTGTGAAAGGTGAAATATGGGCTACCTGGGTGTCTTAGAATGATGAGGAGGTGTTGGATGAAATCCCTGCCGTGTTGAACCAATGGGGATTTTTTCCTCTCACTGTAGCAAAAATCAAGTGTTTTAAAAAGCATGCGGAGGAATGGCAGAATCTCTTCTTAAGAAGCAAATCTTGCCTGGTTCAGACACTCACACTCCTTTTCTGCCCTGCACTCTTCTCTCATGTCTTCCAGGACACTAAGCTTGAGCTCCTTCACCACTGGAGTACCACACAAAAACGGAATTCCCCTCCTAAGTCGGAGACTGCACTCATTCACCAAGCACTTGACTTATACAATACAGATTGCTTAACTATCCACATTCCTCTACCATTGAGAAGAATCCTGTTCCACTGTCCCTGGGAGCATTAATACAGACCTTTGGAAAGCCTGAATGAAATTTTCGGAGGCCCCCGTTACAATCCTCTTGTCCAAATTCACTTCTTGATGGAAACAATGGGCTCTTCAGGAGTCTTCTGAAAGGAAAACTGCTTCAAAATAAAACAATGGTGGCACATTTTGTGGCTAAGCAAGCCTCGGTAGCTGGATTTGCCATCACTTCAAAGCAAGCAGCGAATGCTAACACAATGCCACACAGTGTGAAACGAGAGCTGAAGTTTCCTCAAGAGCTCAGCCTCTGACCTGGGTGGGTGCCAGCTTGCTTCAAGGGCTTCCTTCCTCAGGGGGCACATCACCATCCCCTGTTCCAGTTTCTGTAAGGATGAGGGGAAACAATTTCCTGTGAATCCTAAATATTCAGAGTCCTTAGCACTTTAAACATAACCTCTAGGGGGTTACTCTGCTGTTACGTGCTCTGTTACGGTTATTTTGCTTGTGTTTATTGATGGAGAGGCATACTCTGGGTCATTGCTCTGTTCTTTTCACTCACAAATCCAGATATTAGGTTAACACATCCTCTGAAACAACAAGGCAAATCTGACATGACCTGTGGGACTCCTCCTGCGAGGAGTCATTGCACAGTCCAAACCACAGCGAGCAGAGTTCAGCTGAAGTGGACACAAATCAGTTAAAAGTTGTGGGGATTTTTTTTTTCCCCCTTACCATGCTGATTTCACAGGCAAGGAAGATTTGTCTTTGCTGAAACTGTTAAACCAGAAGCTTTTTTTACCCCTTCCCTCAAAACACACACACACACACACACAGGCTATCATTTGGGAGAAGGATACAGACCCCTCCATGTTAGGTAGTAATGCAGAAGACTGCAGCCCATTGCTTTTATTTTTGTTTTGATGAACTTCTCACATTGCCCATTCTGCTTGCAGCCTGAGGGCCTTCCAGTACTTGTTCTATGTAGAGGTACATGCAAACCACCTGTGCTGGTTTGAGGCTAATTGGAATATTTTAATGAGAAAAATTAGATGATAGGCTGTGAAAAGAACACAATGGTGATGTCTGCTTCACTCATAGCTCTGCTGAGATGTATAAAAACAAGGACACAAACATAGATAAGGGAGTCTGAGTCTGTCTGTCAGAGTCTGGCTTCCAGCTGGATCTATGTAACCCAACTAATCAATTCTGCTTCTAACCACCCTGGCTGATCTTTCCAATTCACCTTGCACGTAAGGCAGATTCTGGGATAAGGCTGAGAGGGTGGAGAGAAGGTGGAAGGATGGTTGGGAGCCCCTCCTGGGGACTCTGATTTCTGGGAGGGGCATTGTGTTTCTGTATTACTTTTAACTTGCATATTTCTATATATAGCTGTACATATTTGTAATGTATTGTAAATATCTGCTTGTAAATTTTCCTAAGCTGTGAATATAAAGCTTCATTCCTTAGCTCCCATACAGCTGAGTCTGGTCTGGGTGAATTCATCATGTGGGGGGCAGGTAACTCCCAAACCCTCACTCTGCCCCTCTATCTGCACAGGGAACTGTCACTTGCCACATGCAGTCCCTCCACATGCCAGGTCAGCTCCATTACAATGTTGACATGGCAAATATTACCCTGAAGTTTCAGGGCAATTTAGGTAATTTGTGCAATTAATCTGCCGTTTTACACGTTGCATGAAATTGTTGGAATGTTCTCACTGATTGGAAGAGAGCAGATAAACTCCCTAAATGTCAACCTCTAAAGAGCAAATTCAAACAACAATGTTGTTCTACGCCTGTAGGGGTGAAGACTGAGCCTGGCCACCAGATGTCCACCATGCTTTACAGCCAGAGACAGAAATGGCATGTGCTTGTGTGTGTGTGTGCATGTATGTGTGTGTGAGAGAGGGAGAGACCTGGAAAGGAAGGTTTCTTTCTCTCTTTTAACAACAAAATTGAATTTTGAGAATTTTCCTTACACCACACAAAACAAAATACGTAGAATTTGCCCTCCTCATCCAGCACAGGTGATGCCTGTGTTTTAATCTCTGGCTGTATAGCAGGGTATGTCATTAAAATTTCAATCCCAGGGCTTGTCTTCACTGTTTGCAGCAAGCTGGGAGGTCTGCAATATTTCACCTTGTAGCTCGGCCCCGAGAAGCTGAAGTCAGATCGCACATTTCAGCCGTGGGTTGCACATCTTAGCAGCTATAACTGGTGCAGCATGAAGTCCTTTGAAACAACATGTAAGTGGTGCCTAAAGAGCCAAAAAAGCTTCCTCCTCAGCATTCAGCTAGCCTGGGAGTCTCTGTGAAGAGCTGTGGCATGACAGCCTGCATGTAGCTTCTGGAGAAGTTACAGATCCCAGGCTCACAGGATGTCAGGGCTTGGAAGGGACCCAAAGAGGTCATCGAGTCCAACCCCTCTGCCACAGCAGAACCAGACAATCTAGCTCAGGGCACACAGGGACACATCCAGACAGGCCTTGAAAGGCTTCAGAGAAGGAGACTCCACAACCTCCCTGGGGAGCCTGTGCCAGTGCTCTGTGACCCTTACAGTCAAGAAGTTCCCTCTTGTGTTGAGCTGCAACTTCCTGTGCTGCTCTGTCTTACAGAGATGTCTCAGCAATGATTTGATGGATATCACTTGGAGAGAGAAATGGGTCCAACAGATGTATGTGAGAGAAGATCCCCATGCCTTTGTCTCCTGGGGCAGCAATATCAGTCATGCTTTGGAGCAGGAAAGCCTGTGCAAGTCACCTGGAGGGTTAAACATCCATGTGAACACTGCTGTCCATACTCATTCTACCCGTCAAAGCTGAGGACAGCACTTAGCATCTTCCAGGAAATGACCATCGTGGCCACATCCACCAGACTGAACAAATGTATGCTTCCTAAGCAAGGAAGTAAGAAACACAGGAAAAGCTGCATGCAAAAAAACCAAACTTGCACTATTCTCACAGAGAGGCAGTGAGAGAGAAGCAGTAATTGGAGTCTCAGAAGGACCTTTAGCTCTGGGACTTCGATGCACAGCTAGCAAAGCTGTGTACAGCCCAGAGACATCTTTATCAGTACACAAGAGGAGGACACAGAGCTCCTCGTGTCCAAGAAATCTACATAGCCATCAATAAGAGTGGATAGCTTTATTGTTTTCATTAACCACTGTCAGATTTTAATGCCAGCTGAGGCACACGTGAAGAAACGATTGGCTTGCTTAAGATATAGTGCTCATGTGATTAGCCTTTCCACCCACCCCAGCTCATGATGCCATATGTACTGACATGACTGTCTTATAGTACTGCTCAGACACCACAAAACCTGTAATTTATTTCTTCCTCCTGATGTCTGTAAGAGGCAGGGAAGTGCCATTGCACCCATTTCACAAATAAGGGCGAAAAAAATTAAAAAAAAGACATTACTGAGCAACAGATTCACCCAGGAAGAAGAGGGTGCTTAGAGTCCCTCCTAACAGACTGGCTGAGCTTTTCTCTTCTTGCCATCTGTGTCTGATTTGCTAATATTCCCAAAAGTACAGATGTTACAACAGCCTTCCCTTCCATGAGTTTGCAAGCGTACTGGGGAGCCCTTCCACTTTGAAAGATTCAGGTCATATTTAGCCTAAATTGATCTTTTTTACAATCAAACAGAGAAACACCTGTCAGTTTGGGGGGGGGCATTTTTCCTTTAGTAGGAGAGGGACATTGAATATGGAGAAAAGAACAATTGAGCATCTGCTAGTTCTTACCCCAGGGCAGGAGATCAAAGATCACCCTTTTTCAAAGGTGGTCATACTGTCCAGGAACATAAAACAAAATAAAAGACAAGCTGTGATTGATAAGAAGATTCTATAATTCCATAGAACCCTAACAAAAGAGAAAATATTTATTTATATTTTTCTATAACCCTTTATATACTTCTTCCCTCCCTTGGCACTTGTCTTTTGATTTCAGCTTGCCTATTATTCTTTTTCATTATTGTATTCCCTACACTTTGGTTTATGTTCAGATTCTTGTTTTACTAGAAGTGCTACATCCTGGTGGAATTAAAACCCAAATTGCATTTAGAGTACTGCTTAATTTGAGCTCCAGTGCCCCAGTTGTTGCTCGGGTGCTACGAACACTGCAAAAATCTAATAACGTTTCTTAACCTAAAAAAGATCCATTAATCATAGAATCATAAAATCAGTCAGGGTTGGAAGGGACTGCAAGGATCATCCAGTTCCAACCTCCCTGCCATGGGCAGAGACACCTAGGTTAGCCTACCCTCTCCACAGCCTCAGCCTGGCCTTAAACACCTCCAGGGATCTGGCCCCAAACACCTCCCTGGGCAACCCATTCCAGGCTCTCACCACTCTCATGCTGAACAACTTCCTCCTCACATCCAGTCTGAATCTCCCCACCTCCAGCTTTGCTCCATTCCCCCTACTCCTGTCACTCCCTGGCATCCTAAAAAGCCCCTCACCAGCTTTTTGGTAGTCCCCCTTCAGATCCGGGAAGGCCACAAGAAGGTCACCTGGGAGCCTCCTCTTCTCCAAACTGAACAGCCCCAGGTAGGAGCGAGGTGTGCCGAGGGCCAATGGAAGCCAAAAGAACTCTGAGCGAAGGTTGCTAAAGAGCTTTTTCTCCCCTCAATTCCCACCTTCTCCCCGGGTTTCAGGGGATGCCCCTGCAGCACCAGGAAACGCTGTGCACTTATGATCTCCTAGAACAAAACAAATCATCCTCCCTCCCCCCCCACCTCTAATATTTAACCCAGATTTGCAGTTTCCCAGTGCGCCACTATAAAATCCCCCTCCCTGTGGCGGGGTCCTTCGGCAGCGCAGCCGTGCCAAGCCTCAAGGTGGCTGAGCCCAGGGTTATGTTTCAATTTGGCAGTGCAGCACCATTTCCATAGACAAATTAACATTGTTTCATTTCATTTTGACACCGTAATGTCTTTTCCATAGACCCGCGCTGACATGGTGGTGAAATCATTGCGTCCCAATCAGGAGAATGGGAAATTAGCACCCGTGACACAAAACACGCCGAGAAAGTAACCACGGCTCAGTTTATTTGTCAAACTGAAATACCTCGGCCACCTTCAAGCGCGTTTGCTGAGACACCAGAAGAGCTGAGAGCAGGCATCAACACTAACAAAACATATGCTGTAAAATATGTTCCTTCTGGTCAAGATTCAGGAAAGCCGCTGGAAATGAATGGTCCTTACTGCAGGCTTTGCAAGTCAGGGCTTGGCTTGTGCCTTCCCTCCCTCCTTCTCTCAGCGTCTCCCATTGATACTTGCATCTGAGCTGAGGATTTGCAAATCCAGGCGACTGGTGCGGGGTCTACATCCCTGTTATGGGATAAGCTTTTACCTGTTACAGTCCCCCAGATGCCCAGCGCACCCAGTGCAGCACATCCTGGGCAACATTGCTCTTAGTGTTTTGACATCTTGGGTTTTTCCTAGGTTTGAGCTTGAGAGACTGAGAAAAGTGATACCACGAGAGCTAAATTTGAAACCACAAACATCTCTGTTTATAGGAGAAATGTCCTGTTTACTTTAACTCAGAGAACAAGCATACAAAAACCTCTGTAGCCCAAATCATGGATTCCTTAAACACTTCCCAAACTCTGTGATTGCAATGGTTGCCTGCAGGATTTCAGCTCTCAGGTACCAAGGCAGTAGAACTTCTCCAAGTGATGGCAATTTACACCTTGTGCATCAGGTCACAGTTAATGTTCCTTTTTGAGCTGAAAGGACCACAGAGAACAGTTGTCTTCAGCTTATTTAGCACTCATTCTCCTTCTTCATGGACCCTTGCCAACAAGATACTCCTGAACAGAGTTCAGCAAAGCCTGTGCAGGACTGTGCCATAATCTCCTCCCTGCAGCCTAGCTCCAGGCATTTTTATTTGCTTACATCCTTGGAAAGGGAAAGAAGCACAAAGTGTGAACAAAAGAGAGAAAAGAAAAATAAAATAAAATTGTTTAAAGGAGGAATAATCCATTTCCACATCCAGCAACAATTCAATTGTGTCTCACTCCTGCCATCTCAATCTGCTGTCCACTTAACCTGTAAAGGAGATAAATTAGACTGTGTCAAATTCTGTTTTAAAAATCATTTAGGCACTGCCTTTTAATTTTCAGTATCTTTCCCTCTTTGATATGTTTGTGTAGTTTCCACTTACACTATGCAAGAATCTGAGATATTCATGAAGAAGCAGCTGGGCTGACTCGCCTGTCACTTCACTCTCTTTTGCATTGCCCTGACAGCACGAAGCTGATGAACTCTAGTGGGTATCACCCTGTGGAAGATTTCTCTTCACTGATGGGAACCCTCTGTTGTCATCAGGCTGTTGGCCAAAGCACCAACTTGTGAGATGTTTGCCTCTTCCCAGCTGGCATCAAATTACTGTAACAGCCTCTCAGTTCTTCTAGAATAAGTAGGAGCTCAAGATTTAAACTGCTATCGTTTTAGTTCCAACTGTATCCAGAGTCACATTTCTCTTACCCACCCCTTCCTTAGGGTGAGTGCTTGGAATGAACCAGGCTGTGTCACACTGCAGAGCGTGTGTCACATGCTTCTTCTCATAGAATCATAGAATCAGGCAGGTTAGAAGAGACCTCCAAGCTCATTCAGTCCAATCTATCACCCAGCCCTACCCGATTAATTAGACCATGGCACTAAGTGTCCCATCCAGGCTTTGCTTGAACATTTCCAAGGACGTAGACTCCACCACCTCCCTGGGCAGCCCATTCCAAAGCCAATCACTCTCTCTGTGAAGAACTTCCTCCTAATCTCCAGCCTATACCTCCCCTAGCACAACTTGAGACTGTGTCCCCTCATTCTGTTGCTGGTTGTCTGGGAGGCAGGAATCCTGGTACCCTTGTTGCACCCACAATTGTTTTTTCATCCAGAATCGTGGACTGTAATGGTCTGTGGACCACTTTATCACTCCACAGCCTTTTGATACAGCTCTAAGTGGCCAAAACAGGGGCACAAATCTTGGCCCCGGACCTTGCCCCAGCTGCCATGTGCCAATTTGTTCAAAGTATTTGGTGGTGACAGACTCTCAGCATTAGTTGTGGACTCTCCAACCATAACTCCCAGTTCCTCCATCCCTTTGCCTTAGCACAATCACTTTTAGTTGTATTATCTTTGAACTGATTTGCATGGAGAATGTTCCACAAATATCCAGTCTGGCTTTTGTGATTATTTTGAATATACTTTCCAGCCTGATTCAGTTTCAAGTTTATGCATATTCAAATTCTAGGTAGTCTGTTTATCACAATCCTATGCAGAAAATTTGCTAATTGGCAGAGGATCCCTTTTTTTTTTTTCTTTTTTTTTTTTTTTTCCCCAGTGTCAGCAGGCTCACAGTGGATTCCTTACAAACAGACAGACCCACAGTTTATTTTACAGGATACTTCCCAACCCACAACTTCCTCGTGCATCTGAGGCAGAGAAGCTCTCCCAGCTGACATCCTCCTGGGCTCAAGCTGATTCGTGGGCTGAAACCACAACTGTGATAAGTGCACTGGAAAGATTACTGGTGAGGAAGTTGCTTAGATCAAGGCTGTAAGCAGTCACGTTGCTTTCACCATGTAAAAGCTAACAACACAAGGTGGCCAAATCAGTTGAACTCTTCCAAAACCTGCCATTTGTCTGTTATTCAGGACCCATGTTGCAACTGCTGTTATTTGGTTGGTAGCCCGGATGGGAAGGGAAGGAGGAAGGGAAGCAGAGAAGAGGAAAGAAGATAAACTTAGGAATGGTTTTCAAGGCCTGAGATGTGGACAGGTTTGCCAAGTGATATCTTGGAACCGTGCGAGGTAAACACGGTCTAAATCACCTGCTTTGGGAAGATAAGTACTGCCAGTTCTCTAAGCTAAATGTACACCGCCGAAATTTGATTGAAAACTTGGCGATGTGAAGACCGAAAATCACAAGAAGAAGGCAGGCAGCCTTTAATCTCCTGTTGGATGACAATTCAAGATAGACTGATAGAGATACCTGCTGCCTGATAAAACAGTCAATATTGTAGATGGTAGATAGTTAGAGGAAACAGACACTGCGAAGGGGGAAGAAAAATCCTTAGGATTTTTATGTTTTCATCCTGTTCTCAGCTCCCCGCTGAGATTGCGGGGATGAGACTTGCATTTTCCTCTGTTAACTTATGGCACTTCAGATGCTGTGACCACTCACATTTTTATTTTTTTTTTAAAGGGCACGTTGTTTAAGGTAGGAGCCACACATATACAAAACACATGCACAAAATCCAGGGTGATTCTGCATGCCTGGAAACCACAGCACAATAGAAACCCAAGGTAGAAGATTTGGCTCAATTAATTTATCTATTTTATTTTTTCTTGTCTGTTATGGAAGAATTATATTGCCCACTAACCCATTGCAAACTGAGCGGTGGCATTTTGTATGAGCAGTAGTTCTTTCAGACCAGTGCACCTGGCTGTGAGAATGCCAGGGGAAAAAAAAAAAAAAAAAAAAAAAAAGGGGGGGGGAAAAGAGGGAAAAAAAAAAAAAAAAAAAAAAAGAGGGAGGGAAAAGAGGGAAAAAAAAAAAATTAAATAAGAGGCAGGAAATGTGAAAAAGCTTGAGGAAATCACAGACAAGCAGAAAGTACTATTTACACTTTTCTGTGAGAGGGCTTGGATAAGTAGGTGTGTACATATTCTCACTACAACACTTCAGGTTTTGTGTGCATCTATCCCTGGTGTTATGTTTATTACGAGAGCTAAGACAGCAGGCTTTCTAGCAGCTCGCTGCTGTTGCTGTCTTACTATGATTTTCCTATCTTTTAATTAAAAGTATATTTCACAGCCAAGCCAAATGTTTTATAATAACAAGAAGGAAATGCAGAGAAACAGGTAAGGAAAACTTTTGACCCACAGTGGACTTGAACATACTTCTTCTTGCCATGCGACAAAACTAAATCACCGCATGTGTTGCTGATGGACATTCATCATTATTTCTTCCCAAACTGAAGGCGTATTTCATTTTCCTGAAGCCTGGATTTTCTCCAAGTTTTGCAGGAAAATGTTGCTGCCATTGGAGCTTGTTGCTGTATGTCACCACCTGCTGGCAAACATCACTTGAGGGCTTCTGTCTTGAGTGTGCAGCTGAAAGAGCCTAGACAAGGACTTTCATCTTCCTTGATAGAGACGGATAGGTGGCCACAAACGGAACATGTGTTATTTAAACAGAGTTTTGGTCTTGAATGCATATATTCAGACCAAGCCTGTTTGTGTGACATGCAGTTGGGATCCTGGAAACCATTACTCAAACCATTACTAGCTCTTAATAAAGGAGAAAAGATGTAATTGTGTAGAAAAGTTTACCAATGTGAGAAAATCGTCATGGGCTCCACTGGCTCACAAACCTGAGTTTGCTAGAAAAGTAGATAAAAGTTTAAAAATATGTAGTACAGGCTGCTGGGGTGCTGGTAGATAGTAGCTGAACATGAGCCAGCAGTGTGCTCAGGTGGGCAGGATCAGGAACAGTGTGGCCAGCAGGAAAAGGGAGGTTATTCTGTCCCTGTGCTCAGCACTGCTCAGGACACACCTTGAGTCCTGTGTCCAGTTCTGAGCCCCTCAATTCAAGAGAGATGTTGAAGTACTGGAAAGTGTCCAGAGAAGGGCAGCAAGGCTGGGGAGGGGCCTGGAGCAGAGCCCTGTGAGGAGAGGCTGAGGGAGCTGGGGGTGTGCAGCCTGCAGAAGAAGAGGCTCAGGGCAGAGCTCATTGCTCTCTGCAGCTACCTAAAGGGAGGTTGTAGCCAGGTGGGGCTGGACTCTTCTCCCAGGCAACCAGCAACAGAACAAGGAGACACAGCCTCAAGCTGCGCCAGGGGAGGTATAGGCTGGATGTTAGGAGTAAGTGATTGGCATTGGAATGGGCTGCCCAGGGAGGTGGTGGAGTCGCCATCCCTGGAGGTGTTCAAGCAAAGCCTGGATGGGGCACTTAGTGCCATTGGGTAGGGCTGGGTGATAGGTTGGACTGGATGATCTCGGAGGTCTCTTCCAACCTGGCCTATTCTATTCTATTCTACTCTAATAATCTCCTAGAGATGGTCTCAGATCTAAATTTTCTGAGTTATGTATTTCACAGGTTTAAGATGGAGAGTTTGGGCTTTTATCTTCTTCTCCCCCACCCCAGATATTTTCAGAAATCAGCCTTTTGAACACGAAAGCATATTTTGAAGCCCCTAACATTTACTCCATGGGCCCCAACAGGTAAACGTGCATCGCGGTGTGTGCACTAATGCCGATAATCCACATCCTCTACCTGATAGATCAGGAGCCATTACCGCCTGTTGTGTAAATTCATATTTTGGCACTCTTTAAAAAGTGGATTATTATTGACCCAATAGACCGTAACAGCTCCAAAGAAGCCATTACTGCCTATTGTGCGAATCCTTCATGGCACATCTTTTATCGAGCCCTTGGAGCCATCCTGGTCTGTCCTGTCAATGGGGACCACACGAGCTCATTAGGGCTGCCTGCGCAATGTCCGAGCCGAGCGGCAGCCGCGGTATTGATGCGCACCCCCACAAAATCGCATTGTGAGGCACGTCAGCCAGGTGGTTTTTTCCTCAGCTTCCAAAACACCTATCGCTCTGCTCCGCATCCTGAACCAGAGACAAGGGCTACACAAATAATTAAGTCATTACTCAATTTTTTTTTGTCGTTGTTTTGGGGTTTTGTTGTTGTTGTTGTTGTTGTTTCGGGGGTTTTTTTTGTTAAAAGAAAAAGAGTTAAGATCTGGTTTTCCCTCAGCAGGAAGCAAAGAGAAATGGCTGTGGTTGGTGAGAGCAACACAGCTCTTCTCTGTGACACACACCCATCCCTCCTCCTCTTCTCCCAGCTACACACAGGACAGCACTCTAAGAGAGAAATGTCCTGTCTTCCCTTCATGGTCCACAAGTGTCACTTTAGCAGATGGCAGGGTGGCCAGTTGGTGGAGGAGGAAGGCTAAGCAGGGTTTGCCCTCTGCAACAGAATGATCAACCTGCAAACGTGAGCAGGCTGGCACACAACACTAGGTGAAAGATCTCATACTCACTCGTACCCATTGCGGAGTGCAATGGGGTGCCTGGATTTGAGGGCTTTAATGAGAAACAGAAGGCAAAAGAACAAGACTCCAGTGGAAAGCCTGTCCCAAGGGAGTGCTTATTACTGCTTCCAGGCTGCAAACATTCACCTCACCAAGCCTGTAAACCAAATCCCGTGAATCCTTCCTGTCTGGCTAACCCCTCTGTAGGGAAGCAGTGAAGTCCACTCTGAGCATCACTCTGCCTGGTACATGTCCATCAATGTAAACACATTGTCAGGAGACTGTTATCTGCTATCTCACTCCTTTTCCTCAATGAGACCCTAACAAAAAACCACATAACCTGAGCCACCTTCAAAGCAAAGTCTTCCTGAGGCCAGACTGAATTCAGCTGAGCAGCCAGTGGGGTTAAGTTCAACCTGCAGCTGCCTAAATGCCTGACTTATTCCTGTGTCTGACATAATAAAGATCTAGTGTTGGCAGTGGTTGCTTGTCTTATGCATTCATAAATATTTATCCAAATATTAATGAGCAGAAAAACAATTTATTTCTTTTTTTCCCTAATTGTAACATCAATTCTAATATGTTTTGTTACTTAGTCACCTCACAAGTAAATTGATTTTCTTACCCACCAATAGGTATTTAAATGTTCTGCAAGAGCATGCCAGGGTCTTTAAATGAGAGCTGTGTTTGGAGCTCATGGCAGGGCTCTGATACTTCTAGATTTATTTACATTTTTTTGCTAACACAGTAGGAGTTACGAAACAAAAAAATCCATCATAAAGGGTGGGTGGCGGTTTCTTCAGACAGTGTATCAACACAATGCATGCTGCAGGAGAGCATTTGCTCCTGCTGGTCCTCTACACACACATTTTTTTTTTTTCCCCCCTCTTCAAATACATGCACACAAACCTCTCTCACTCCACCCCTCCTGCACACATATTGGCATAATTGATTATTTCCAATTGCGAGCACAGGTACCTAATTTCCAAGATGGCATTTGAGAGCTCCTCTTGAAATTCAGTTTCCACTTCAGCAGCTTCCTGAGACACAGGGCTGGTTTAATGCATGCAGAGGGTCCTGCCAGAGTCAGCTACCTGCTTAGCCACCTTGCTGAATTGAGGCCTCATTTTTGATAGATCTCAACAACTTCTCGTCGCCCACCTAGATAATGCAAGCTGCAGGTAATCTGACCTTGCGTAGTAACTGAAAACTTTTCCAGCAATATTACTTGTGACAGCTCTGCATTTCCTCAGAGGGGGAGATAGAGCCTTTGGTCTATGCAATTCACTAAAAGGACAGCTTATTAGTCCAACATTTCCTTGCGTGTGGCTGGAAATTTTATTGGGTGCTCACCTACACCCTGCTGTGCATTAATGCCAGAGGACCACAGCAAATAACCTCTGGAGCTGATAAGAATTAGACATAAGACCCAGATATCCCTACGAAGGTAACCATAAGCTCACTAGATGGTAGTATGGGAAATGGAGCTCCTCTGACATCAGTGGAATTACACCAAGGATTCAGGGGGCTCATTTGTTTTGAAAAGTCCAGAAATTACTCTTACAGCCCTACCAAATGAGGAAAGTGTAAGTTTTTGTATGAGGCACTTAGTGCCATGGGTTAGTTAATTAGAAGGGTTAGGTGATAGGTTGGACTCCATGATCCTAGAGGTCTCTTCCAATCTGGTTAATCCTGTGATTTTTGTGATTCTTTTGCAATGACAGATTTTGACTTTTATCCTGATAGTGGCTTGATTGCCATTATTCCTACAAAGATAATAAAAACATCTCCTGATTTATTAAAGTATGCAAGATCCTTTTTGCCTCTTACCTAATAAGATTAAGAAGAATTTAGATGGACCTCATATCAGAAAAGTTTATAGACAGGATACAATGTTTACCAAATAAATGCATTTATTTTATGTATGGTAGTTTTGCCTCTTTTCTAATTTGCTTATTTTTAGATTTGCTAGGAATTGATTCATTCAGAGACAAGAATAGCAGCTTCACCTCCCTCTTCAGGGGAGTTATACCTGATAAACATGGGTGGAAGCAGAGGCAAAATACCAACCCAGTATCCTGACTTAAGTGCTCCTTTCCCTCTCCTCCCAGGTTTTGATACCCTTCTGATTTAGAGCATAGCCTTATATATGAGGAATAATAATAATAATAATAATAATAATAATAAAGTGCTCACTGCCTGGATTTCTGTATTTGTGTCTTAGTGTTCCATTTGTGTTCACAAAACCATGGACAAGTGAGTCTTTCCCTGGCCATCTCAGGGCACACAAGCAACGAGCTGCCTGAACCAGCAGGGCTGACGAGATAAAAAACCAAACCACAAACAAAATTTCCAGCATCAGGATCACCTCACTCATAAAACCCCAACAGGCTGAACACAGTGGAGCTGGAATTACTGGGAAAGAAGATGATTTACCTTCAGACTTCTCAACTGCAGCCGACTCCAAAGACTGCCACAAAAGGGAAAGAGAAAAGCCAAGCAAATATTTGATGACTTTGTGTTTTCCTGTGACAACTAACATCATTTATGACCCATTATGTAATGACATGAACATTATCCATTGAAAAGCTGTCATGAAAAACACTGTAAATAAACATTTCTGGTTTGTAAACAGGAAGCCAGAGATATTGCTGTGGAAGCTGAGAGGATGGGGTTAGATTCTAGAAGCATGAGTGATTTGTTTTTTCCTTCCATCTCTCCCAAACTCGTGGTACTGTCATACTGTCATTAGCTAATGCATGTAATTTTCTCTCCAACCTTATAGCTAAAATATAACTTTAATAAAGAAAAAGTAAGGAACAGTAACAGAAAGATAGATTAGACAGATAGAAGCTAGGAAGGAAAAGTGGCGAATAGGATAGAATAGAATAGGATAGAATAGACTAGAATAGAATTGACTAGACTAGACTAGACTAGACTAGACTAGACTAGACTAGACTAGAATAGACTAGACTAGAATAGAATAGAATAGAATAGAATAGAATAGAATAGAATAGAATAGAATAGAATAGAATAGAATAGATAGCGACTCCCTGGGCAGCCCATTCCATCTTCTCTCCATGAAAACTTCCTCCTAACATCCAGCCTATATCTCCCCTGGCACAACTTGAGACTGTGTCCCCTCATTCTCTTGCTGGTTGCCTGGTATAAAGCATTTGGTGCCACAGGGATTCAAACCAAGAGCTGGAAGAGTCTAACCACCAAGAGCAGAGCAATCCATTGCAGTGACTTCAACACAAGGCACAAAATCATCAAAAATAAGTATTTCCATGGGGAAGTATCTTCAAATTGCATATATTGCATATGCATGTACATTCTGCACCATGCAGGGGGAGATTTTTCAGGTACATGGAGTCATCCCGGAAATTCAAGTTGTACAAAGAGAGGTAGTCACTTACATTAGCCTAAGTATTTCTGGGAAAAGGAAAAGAAAGAAAAAAACACAACAGGTTTTGGAGTTTAAAATTCTTTTTCAGGACTGAGACAAGCAACACACTTCATCCAGGCTTTGCTGTTTCTTTTTCAGACCTGAAGAAATGCCTGTGTACTGAAATTCCTGTCTGGTTTTTGAACTATGTTCCTCAGTCCAGTGACTGCCTCTCTGCAAACCCTGCTCGGCTCCTACACTTAAGCCATTACAACTACTACGGCACTACTAACTCCCTGTCCTTGGCTTGAGCGAAACAAGTTCCTGACAGAGATAGGTTTTAAGTGGTGGAGCTGCACTCTTTTCTCACTGCAGGCTGTGCAGGGTGTCATGCTGACAACACCACCTCGGCCCCTGGGTCCAGTAAAGCACATCCAGCCAGCTGACACAGGAGCTGGAGCAGTGCACTCTTCCAGCTTCTACCAGGGCAGGATCAGGTCCTTTCTCCTTCGGACACATATCAAAACATCCCCTTTTTTTCTATGCTAACTGCTCATAACAGTTGCCCAGTCCAGGCACCAAATAAACACTGCCTTTTATATCCCAGCACTAGTGTCACTGTGAAGGAAGTGTTCAGTCAAACAATACCACTGAACAAAATCTTTTCTCCTACTGATATCCTGTGTTTTTTTTTTTTTTTTTTTTCTTCCCTCTTTAACCTGAATTTCTAACCCATTTTAAACCTGCCATTTTTTCACATATTAATGGGAAGAATTTTTTTTTCTCTCTCTCTCTCTCTTTTCTCTGCCTCACACCCCACCCCCCCCCACCCACCTTCAGTAGATGAACTTTAAATGCAATAGTGTGCTCATCCTGAGTGACCCTGCCTGCTGGGAGTAATTGTCTAGAGGAGAATAGAAGAATCTAAGAGCTTTTGTGCAAGGGAATAGAGAAGACAGACTTTATTATGATTCTGAATCGTAAGCGTTCTCTCCTTTTTTTTTTTTTTTTTTTTTTTTTTTTTTTTCCTTTTTTTTTTTTTTTTTTTTTTTTTTTTTTTTTTTTTTTTTTTTTTTTTTTTTG
>VWZI01002854.1:97322-119144 GCA_013396835.1 Psilopogon haemacephalus | reverse complement strand
AGGCAGACAGGGCGCAGCCGAGCGGTGCGGGCGACACCGTGTGGCCGGCGGTGGGAGCGCCACCACCCGCCGCCGCCGCCCCGCTTTGCGCCGCCCGTACCCGAGGGGCGGCCACAGGGATGGCGGCGGCCGCCTGCCGCCTCTCGGCTGCCCCCTCTTGGCGCAGCCTCTGCCGGGCTCTCCGAGTGCCCCGGGAGGAAAGCTGCGGCATCCCTCCGAAATCCAGAGGTACAGGTTAAAGGAATGCCGGAGAAAGAACGTGCCATCAAATAACTTTTGCTGCAGCAGAAGGAGACATTTGTGTTCACTCTCCATTTTAGGCTGCTGGAACAGGGGAACCAGGAGAGCAAGTTGCAGGGTTGCAGCTCTTCATCAGCAAGCTGGATGAGTCAGGGAACGGGGAAGAAGTTTGCCTTCCTCACCTCTAGATCCTGACAGAAGCATATTTTCAAGCCAGACTGCTTAAGAAAGTGGAAGGAGAACAACAGAGCACATGCCAGCCTCTGCCTGTGCACTTTCTGGGTCAGATGTCCTCGTGTGGACATGGCTTTGTTCAGACAGAATGAGTGATGATACCATACCATTTGCTGGGCCAACAGAACTACAATGCATGTGGTTTGGCCCTCTGCAAATCTGTCCTCAGTTATTTCTGTTTGCTTTGGTGCTTCCCCAAGTCTTTCAGACAAAGTGTCTTCACTCATGGTTTCCTTCTTTCAGGAGCAGGCACGAGGATCCAAAATCCAGAACTCACTGTGAAAATTCTTCCTTCTGTGTCTAACTGGGATCTCCCCAGGAATAACTTGTACTTATTACCACCTTGTCTTTTCCATAAGACTTCTTGTATAAAGAGAGTCTCCATCTTCTTTGTAGCCACCCTTTAAATACTGGAACATGGTGATAAGGTCCCCCCTTTAGACTGCTGTAAAGGTGATCAGTCAGTTTTTACTGGGCTTTTGTTTGTTTGTTTGTTTTGTTATAGTTTGTTGCTTGGGTTTTTTTTTTTTTTTATTGGTGGGGTTTGGGTTTTCTTGCTTTGGTTTGGTTTAGGAGGTTTCTTTGTTTCTTGGTTTGGGTTCATTTGTTTTTTTTGTTTTTTTTTTTCAGAAGGCAGTAACAGGGACCTCATGAAAGCAGAATCAAAGTCCACTCAAACTTACATATGGACAAAACAGCAAGCTGTTTGTTGTTTGAGGGGTTTTTTTTGCCTGGGATTTGAGCTTCCATTACAGATAGGCACTCCCAGGTTAAATACATTAGCAAATGCCCTCCCCTCCTCCTCCTGTGCAGCCCTGTGGGACAAGACATAGCCTAACCTTACTCCAATTTCTCTGTTTGCAACTGCTGAAGGACAGTGAACAGATCCGGAAGCCTGTTATTCCAAATCTGAAATTCCAAGTGCATTAGTTGTTCAAATTAAGCCATGTGATACTGTTTTAGTTCATTGATTTGACAACTGTGACATTTAAAACAATGTTTCTGATACAGAAACTGCTGGAAAAGCAAATGAAAAATGTCCCAAAAGCAAACCCGTTGTGGAAACTAAGCACAGCTGGACCCTAATTCTTTAATAAATTGGAATGAATATTCCCAGAACAGCATTTTCAGTATTTAGCTGAGGGTTTGTTTTTTTTTTAATTGCAAGACTTCTGAACTTCCATGGCACCTGGAAAACATATCATCCTCACTTTCTCCCCAAAATGAGCACTTCAACAACTTTTCTTGCCCGTGTGACAGAAAGCCTCTAAGTGTAACTATTCCTATGTTTTAATCAGAGTTAAAAGCTGCAATACAAAGAGCTCTGAAATAATTTAAGCATCTAGTGGCAAACAAAGATTTGCTTAACTGAGATTTTCAGAACAATCAAAGCAACTTACAACACCTACTTCTCCCTCTACTTTCTGCCTTCTCCTCTCCTGTCTTCTCTTGTTCCATTGCCCTCATTACCTTCACTTCTGCTTTCCTCTACATGGTACATTGATCATCTCTTTGCTTGAATTTCGAAGATCATTAACGTGCACATGGCCAATGAGGAATATTGTGGTACAGCATGATCATAGAATTATAGAATCACAGAATCAGCCAGGGTTGGAAGGGCCATCCAGTTCTCATGGGCAAGGACACCCTACCTTAGATCAGGCTGGTCACAGCCTCATCCAGCCTGGCCTTAAATACCTCCAGGGATGGGGCCTCAACCTCCTGGGCAACCCATTCCAGGCTCTCACCACTCTCATGGTGAAGAACTTCCTCCTCATGTCCAGCCTCAATCTCTCCACCTCCAGCTTTGCTCCATTCCCACCAGTCCTGGCACTCCCTGACAGCCTCAGAAGTCCCTCTCCACTTCAGATCCTGTAGCCCACTTCAAATCCTGGAAAGCCACAAGAAGGTCACCTGGGAGCTTCCTCTTCTCCAGACTGAACAGCCCCAACTCTTTCAGTCATAGCAGAGGTGCCCCAGTGTCCTAGCATACCTGTAAGTCACAGTCACCATAAAAATAGAGGGAAAAAAAAATTAATGCTTTTATTCCTCTTAGGAGAAGAAAGAGATTGGCACGAGCGGAACTGAGCAGAAGCTCAGTTTTCACGATCCCTCCCTGCCCAATTTGTTGGCCAAACTGCTCTGCCTTCCCCACTCAGCCGTGAGGAGTTGAAAAGGGCAGAGCCCAAGCCGCGTAAAACGGGAGCGAGACCTGCAAAGACAATGAAACAAAACGAGCAGAGGTAGGTAAAACCAACCTAAAATAGTGACAGCTCTCTTTGCTGTAAAAACTGGGATGATAAAATGGACAGTAAAACTTTTAATCGCCTCTTTAACCGCACTCTGCCAGACTGCTGCAGTCAGGGTCCCACAGTCAAGCCGTGGCCAGGCCCAGCAGTGCTTTCAGGGTTTCATTCTTCACCTGCAGATCTCAGGAATGAAAGGATTGTTCCTAGGAGAGGAAGTTAAAATTTGAATTGCCCAATTTCTTCCTTAGGCTGGCGTAAATCAAAAGCATCAGTTGAGTTAGGCTAGCCAAAAAGAGCCTAAAATCTGGTCAGTAATCTTGAAGCACAGGTCAAAAGACAGTAAGTGAATTCTGCAAAGAAACAGGTGGACCCCAGGGTAAGAATGAGACAAATGTGTGATGACATGGCCTGAAAGTGGCCAAACAGTTACATGCAAGAGGATGAGAAATGCAGCTATTTCTGTTAATTTGAAGAATCCCTTGGACAGCCTATCCAAGTTAAAGTTGCCAGGTCTTTTGGTGCTTTTTCAGAGCTGAAGCCTCTCTCCTGGTAAGCAGCTGTCAGGGAGGCAGGGAAGAGAAGGACTTTCTCTCAAGGTGATGTGAAGTGAACGTGGGAGCAGCAGTGTTGATACCCAAGGCTAACTCTCTGCACATAGTCCATTTGAGATGCATCTTCCAGAAGCCAAACCAGACTTCCTAGGTAGCAAATAGAAAGGGATCTGTCTTCTGTACAAACTGGCTGCTGCCAACTGGCCACTGCAGAGTGAGTAACCATTCCCTCTGCAGGTTTCTGCTCTTCAGAAAATAATGATGGCTTTGCTGCCTCTGCTGACCAGCTCCCTACCAAAACAGGAAAGGCTCCATCCATGTAATGGGAGCTCAGAGAACATGGTAATGAGTACGGTATAAAAAATTACAGATAGGTGGATGGACAGGTACCTCTTCATCATGTCTCTGAGCCATCCAATTTCCCCAGGCACGGAGCACACCCCGGAGATTTGGGTTTAAGGCAGAGAAAGCTTTACGCGATGGATTGAGTGTTGTGTAAATATGCAAATAAAGAATGGCTCTTTAATTTTTTATGAGGAGTGCATTTTAAGGCCCCGCTCTGGCTGCCTTACGCAGGTGAAGCTGCCACCTAACAAAATGGCAGTGGTACCTGAACAAGCAGAACTATCATCCCACCCGTAAAACACCTGTATTGAAAATTAACTAACGGAAAAAAAATATTAAGGAAAGCAAAACGCTTGTGCTGAACAGCAGGCAAAAGATTCCTGGGGTATGAGGTGCATGAAGCTAAGGAAGATTTTTTTTTTTTTTTTTTTCCCCCCCCTCACAGGCCACACGCTGAGTGCTCACATGCTGGAATCCCAAACAAACAGGGGGAGCTAACGGGGTTGAGGGGCAGGCGGAGTGTCAGAGTCGCCCTACTGCCACGCCTGACATGTCTCGAGGCAGGCTGCGCACAGCGGTGTGCGGTGGTTGGCACTGCACGGGGCTGAGATGTTCGGCAGCAAGAATGGCACCTAAGCATCCTGAAGATGCCAGGGCCTTGATGCGCCTGCTGGGCAGTGCTGTTGAGAAGGTCTGGGATAGGGCATGAGCACGCAAGCTCCCATACTGGAAGCTAAGCTGTGAATTATAAAGCTTCATTCCTTAACTTAGAGCTGGCTGAGTCTAGTCTGGTTGAATTCAAACGTGTGGGGGTGCAGATAGCTCCCAAACCATCACAGGTGGACAAGGCAAAACAATATCTATAACTGGGACCAATCCTGAGCTGGTACACAGTTTGCTCAAAATTCCTCTGTCTCCCCTCCAGGATTTCCAGAAAAATGTTGGATGAGGCCTTGTGTGACCTCTTCTAGTGGGAAGTGTCCCTGCCTATGGTGGGGGGTTGGAACTGGATGAGCTTTGAGGTCCCTTCCAGCATAAACCATTCTATGATTCCATGCAAAAAGTTTCACTAAGCGATCACCACCATGCAAAACAAACAAATCAATTTATTGTTTTCAGAGCTCTGGTCCTGCTTGCATTTAAGAAGAAAGGAAAAAAAAAAAATCTCACTCAGAACTGTTTTCCTGCAAGAAGTCCAAGTGAAAATATCATCTGCGAGGAGAGACTCTCTGCCATTAAAAAATATCTTTGTTTTGCTCATACCACCCAGACAACAGTGTTCTGCCTAACTAAAGGTCACAAAACAGCAAAAATGTGAATGCTTCTATCAGCCATCCAAGAGATTTCATATAAAGCCTGCAACCCATCCCATAAATATATATACATACATACATATATGGAGATACTTATGTGCAGAGGAGTACATGTAACGAAGGAGGAAATGTTTAATTACATGACCTTGATATCTGGTACCACTGTGTAAGGAAGAGGTTATTAATGAAGTCAGCAAAAGTGCAGCAGTGTTTGCTCAGGCAGCCAAAACACTCTTTCCTCCTTTCAGCCCAACTGAAACCCTCACATACATCCACACTCTCGCAGTGTTTAGGTGTAAATAACACCCAGTGTGTACAAAGCTCCCCCTTTCATATTCATTACTGTCATAGCTTTGAAAGGAAAAAAGCAGAGGTCATTTATTAGAGGTTACTTCTCATGCAAAACACCCTGTGGTTGCTGTCATTCAGAACTACTTAGTCTACGCCCTCAGTCATCTATTAGCAGGGCTTCAGGTCATAACCTTTAGTGGCATTTGGAATCCCAGAACCTCTGATTAGTGCAGGATTTACATATCCTTCAGTAAAAAAAAAAATAAATGCTGGGCTATAGAAATGCATGAAGTGTTGTAAATTTGTTTGGCCTTTTGTCTGGAATACATATGAACTTTGCATTCAAAGTAGGGTGCATTAAACTATATTTGTTTGTCATGTTAGAGCTCCTCTATGAAGGTGGCATCAGTTAACCCATTGAAGGCAAACTGCCCTTTCAAGATGGACTCATCATTGAGCATGAGGTGGAGGTGGATGCTGGTGCAATTAATAGGTTCAGATGACATGAACCAATTGCTTGTGCTTCTTGAGGCCTGTTATATATTTTTTTTATTTATTTATTTTACTCAGAGAAGTAGCCAAGCCTATACCAAGTTTGATTTAATGGTCTCTGCTGGGATCTGTATCATGAGATTTTACTAGAAAGTGGAAGAAGACTACTGAACACTACTGGTGGCAAGATGTACCCAGTCATGCACTTTTGGAGTTTCAGTAGCACACCAACATCTCTCATTTGCAATGCAGGATCAAGATACATTATATTTTTTATTGTTGTTGTTGCTGGAATTTGGAAATAACAGCCCAGTCGCACTATTCTTCTAACAGAAATGCCATTAACAAGCATTAGCATCACTAATTGGTTGATTTAACTCAGCAGGGAGGATTTGTCAACTAATACTAAGCTGGTTGCCTAGATATTTGGGTACTTGGGATGTTCTTCTACATTATTATGTATTTCAAGGGAAACATTTCTAAAGGGTACAACATTCAGGGAGCACAACAGAATCAGCTGTGTGTGTCTGAGAGGACCTCAAGTGACCTTCAGTTGTCTGAGTCATACACAATGAGAGGTTATCCAAGTTTTCTTCAGATTGGTTTCACCTCCCTTACCTGGATGTGAATTCTAGTAATAGTAATAAAAGTAGCAGCCTGGTGCAGTGGAGGTTTCCCTACACCATCACAGAGCTTCACCGCAAAGTCCCAACCTTTGAGTCAAATCAAATTCCATCTGGAAGGTCATTGTGCCTGTGGTTTTCCTTCTGAGGTAGCTAATTGAGGTGCCAGTGAGCTCCAGTGAGTACACAGCACCGGAATACATGACAGGGTTTTTTTTCCACACATATTTTGACTTCTGTGCACTCCAGCAAAAGCTGAAGATGCTTTCATCCTCTATTTTCCAAAATAAATGTTAGGTCTGCCACCTCAACTTAAATGAATACATGACCACACACATAGAGTGATGTGCATCTTTGGTCTCCAGTTCCTTTCAATTTACAATCTCACTGAGAGGCAACCCTTAGAAGTCAGTCTCAAACCCCTTTGTTCAAAGAGCAGCCTCAGCCACCTCCCTTCCAAATCCAGCATTACTTCTGGACTTCCCAGTGTGCTCTAAATTCATATATGAGAGGAACTTCTTCATATCCTGCAAATACCAATGGGAAACAGAGTCTGGAGGGATGCTCCCTGCATTGACAGAGCTTTGGCAGACTGATATTTGGTCAAAAAAGAGGACATCAGCTCTGCAGGTCTATGACATATGTTAACATCCAAACAGTTGTCTCGTTCTGTAGGTGCTCTTTCACTTGTCTGCAGCAAGTTGAGAATGTCTGAATGGCCTGGCCTCCTGAGTAGGAAGCTTGACTTTTGATGTCACAGCTGTACATTGATTTGTCCAGAGGTTGGAATTCTGGAGGAAGGAGGTCAAGCATTTAAATGTATCTCCTGGCTTACATTAAACTCAGCCATAAAGGGCAGAGAGACTCCACATTTGGGTGATTTGCTGTGATGGCTTGGAACCAGCCCACCCTCCAAGAGAGCAGGAGGACACAATCTCAACTTTAAATTGGCAGTGAAGGGGGAAGACTGCCAACACTTGAACTCTACCTCAGGTGATAGCAAACTGACTTTTTCAATTCAAGAAAATATTTCAAGACATTAGGGGCTGAAATTGAGAGCACAGATCTAGTCATACCCTAAGAAGAAAACAACCCTTTGGCTTTATCTTTCTTACCACAGAGTAGCAATACCTTTTCAATCATAAGAGACTTCAAAAGCCTGTCTGTGACAGACAGGAGGCTGAAATATCTGCTAGGAAATGTAATTTTCTTGCAACATCATGTTCTGGCTTGGGTACCTTTACTGCTCAGGCTTCATAAGCCCCTGGGTTTACCCAGCTCAGCAGGGTGGAATCACATGTGCATCATCCTATTTTATGTTTCACATCTCCAAGGGCACAGCAGAACCAGAGAAAAGGTGGATAGCAACTTCCCATTCTGCAGGATCAGAAAAGAGTACAACACAAGAGCCAGCAATCTCATAAGCTCAGGAGCAAAGCTGAGGAGGTTTCTTACGGGACCCTGAGATGGAGAATGAACAGCCATAAAACATACTGAAAATTGCATCAAGGATGTGGTCACAGCTCCCATTTATGTTTTGAAAGCCTGACATGCTATTGACTGTCCAACACTGTACTCAAAAGTGGAAGGAGGCAACTGAACGTGGTATCTGCTACACCTGCCCCACACCAAGAGCACCTCAAATGCGCAGAAAAAGGCTCTGTGCCACCCATCCAAATGTGGCACTGCCCCAGTGCATGTTAATACTTAGAGTAGACAGTGTTTTAAAAGGGTCAGGGCTGCTCTACAGGGACATGGATAAGAGCTGCCTTTCTGAGTTTTCATGGAATTTCAGGAAAAAAGTCATCAGTCATCCCCCAGATGACAAAAGAATCTTCATGCATGGGACAGTGCTCACCACCCGCAGAATAAGAGCCCTGGGGGAAGCATCAAGAGTAAGGAAGGATTAATAATGAGAAACAATGAAAAGTAATAGAGAATAGAAGGTAAGAAGCAGTGAAAGACATGGAAAATTTGGGCCAAAGCAGTAAAACCAATTTGAAAGTAAACTTTCTCACATGCTTGGTTGATGGCCTATGGACACCCCTTAACTTGTTTAGCTTTGTGTCAGCACAGTTATGAAGGCTAAGCCTACAGGCACCTCTGAGGCTGGCAACTTCTGGCTGCATGTGGCATGTGTACTTATTCATTACTTATGCATTGCACTTCATGGGTGTTACCTGACAGAGTAACTCCATACTGCCTACCACTTAAAAAAACAAATACAGATGCTGAGCAAAGGATGCATTTGCCATTATGAGGGAAAAAAAAATCACCTCAATTCTAGAGGTGATTCAAACTGTCTTGGGCTGCCCTCTTTCTTCTTCATGCCTAGCATATGTAGAAATGAAATCTGTCAAACTGTAAATTTAAAGAAACCTCATAAAATATATTAGTACAGCCAATGAGTGCTCCACTGTACTGAATTTGTATTGGCTTCCCTTTTCTATGTGCCATAGAAATCCTTCATGAAATTTCTCCTTAAGTATCTCTGGCTGGTGGCACTTACACAGAGCATCTCTGTAGTATGAGGGCACCGTAAGCTCTGTGTACCAAGTGTTGTGGCACAAGCTTACCTGGTGAAACTCACCCAGTGCCAAGCCATGACCCCACATTCAACTGCCTGCTGCTCATAGGCTCACAGGATGTCAGGGGTTGGAAGGGACTCGAAGAGATCATCAAGTCCAACCTCCCTGCCACAGCAGGACCAGACAATCTAGCTCAGGGCACACAGCAACACATTCAGACAGACCTTGAAAGCCTCCACAGAAGGAGACTCCACAACCTCTCTGGGCAGCCTGTGCCAGTGCTCTGGGACCCCTCCAGGCAAGAAGTTCCCCTTTGTGTTGAGCTGCAACTTCCTGTGCTGCAGCCTCCATCCATTGCTCCTTGTCCTATCCCAGGGAGCAGTGAGCAGAGCCTGTCCCCCCCATCCTGACCCCCAGCCCTCAGATACTTATAAACATTGATTCAATCCCCTCTCAGTCTTCTCTTCTGCAGACTAAACAGCCCCAGGTCCCTCAGCCTCTCCTCATCAGGCAGTGCTTCAGTTCCCTCATCATCCTTGTAGCCCTCTGCTGGACCCTCTCCAGCATATCCCTGTCCCTCTGAAACTGGAGAGCCCAAAACTGAAGGCAGTACTCAAGATGTGGTCTCAACAGGGCAGAGTAGAGGGGGAGGAGAACCTCCCTTGATCTGCTGGACACACTCTTCCTAATACACCCCAGGATCCCCTTGGCTTTCTTGGCCACCAGGGCACATTGCTGTGCCATGGATATTATCCACCAGCACTCCCAGGTCCCTCTCTCCAGGGCTGCTCTCCAGCAGATCACCTCCCAACAATTAACATGAACAATTAAGCACCAAAACGCTCCCTTGACTGAGGGCGGGTGACAGAACCCTGCCCTAAAGGGGAGCATGGATTTACAGCTCCCATTCTGCCATCCCTCCACAGATATATTTCCTACTGGCTTCATTAGAGCTTCAGGGGAGCTTCTAATTTTTCTGGTCACACTTTATTATCCTCTGATTACTGGCAATTAGTCTTCATCTTTCTCTAGGTTTTTGGATTTGGTTTGTTGCTTGGTTGTTTTGTTGTTTTGTTGTTTTGGGTTGGTTTTGTTTTTTTTACTTTAGAAATTAAATTGTAAACAGTGGCCAGGAATGAGCTATATGGTGAAAATCAATTTCTCCTTTTGTCTACGTAATTGCTAGCTGGAGATGATAATTTCTTTGTTTGGAGCCAGCACAGAACTGTTGCATTGGCCATCTAAATTGGTATGCCATGCCCCATGCTGTCTGCAAGCATCAGTATGGAACCAGGCACAGTAGATGCTGCACATCCTGTGTAGCTGAGGTGTCCCTGTCTAACATAAAAAAAAAAACAAAAAACAAACCCAATCTAATTCTTTTTTTTTTTTTTTCTTTTCCATGGAAGAGAAATAATGAGACAACCTCACAGCATTTTAGTCCACATTTCTCTATTTCCTTCCCATAAAAGGTCTCAAAGAAATGCAAAGCACCATTGAAGAGTTCAAAGACATACCTCGGAATGTGACTGCACATTCAAGGCACACTGACATATTCAAGACTGGATAGCTCTATTGGAGTTGNCATGCTGAATTAGATTATGCCGTATAATGCATCACTAAGTAATTGATATGTACATTACGTGCAGAGAAAAGCCCAGCTAACTCAAGTGTAACTTTTTTTCCCCCCCTTTCTTTCTCTCTTTCTTTCTTTTTTTTTTTTTTTCTTTTTCCTATGCTTTTGCATTATTGTGCATCTTGGCCATCAGCTCCTTTTCAGCCGAACAAATATTCAAAAGGAGATTTAGTCCTTTATGAGCTGAACGAAAATACAATTTTGTTACATTCTGGTACTCTGAAAATAAAATGCAGGACCAAGACACTTAAAAAGAAGTAGAAATGCCTCGCAGCATTTTAAGCCCTTTTGGGGGATATTTTTTGGGGGGGGAGAAGGGAGGGTCTAAATTTTATTTTTGGGGAAGTTTTCCCTGTGTTTGCTCAAGAAAAGTAAAATGAAAGATGTGCAAGATGAAATCCAAACAAAAGATGTGCAAAACCTGCACCATTCCGAGGGGTGATGGGGAAGGCAATGGGGAATGTACCATTTTCCTCAGCCTGGGGAAGAGGAGGCTCAGGGCAGACCTTATTGCTCTCTACAACTACCTGAAAGGAGGTTGTATCCAGGCAGGGGTTGGTCTCTTCTCCCAGGCTCCCAGGGACAGAACAAGAGGACACAGTCTCAAGCTGCAGCAAAGCAGGTTCAGGCTAGATGCAAGGAAGAAGTTCTTCACAGCAAGAGTGATTGGCATTGGAATGGGCTGCTCAGGGAAGTGATGGAGTCCCCATCCCTGGAGGTGTCTAAAAGGAGACTGGATGAGGCAGTGCCATGGCTTAGTTAATGAGGAGGTGTTAGGTGATAGGTTGGACTTGATGATCTCGAAGGCCTTTTCCAACCTGGTAAATTCTGTGAAAAAGAAAGACTGTAACAGAGTTCACAGGGAGGCCCTGGGACCCCAACACAGAGTTTTAAAGATCCTAGCAGGAAAAAAAAAATCATCTCAGTCTGAGAGTAGCTGCTCAGTGTATTTCCAGTCTTCCACTGATGATCTGCATTTATTTCAAGGAGATGAGAGCATTTCCCTCTGCAATTACTAGCATATCTGCCCCGATCCAATGCTGATTACAGCACAGGGTCTTAAATCTCTCTAATCTGTCTGAAATGTTATTAAATATTAGATTTCAGTGTGATTTGTTTTCTTATCACTTTGCTGGTAACTTCGCTGCCATTCCCCCGCCAAGAGACCTTGAACTGGAGTCTGTGGCTTTAATCTCAATTTGTTACACTAAAATGCAAAATTAAAGAAAAATGAAGAAAGTTGGATATTGCCAGGCACGGTGATTGATAACATGGTGTCATTTCTGAGTTTTAATATTATAAACTGAATTTTATGATACTCTACCCTAATAGTGACATATTTAACATTTTAAGACTGGATATAATAATTTTATGGGACAAAATGGGTATTGTTAGAAGATTATACAGTGGTACTTTGTCAAATCCTTGTATATTAAATACCAAAACACTATGATAAAATAATGGGTAAAAGTCTCACTTCTGCTTGGGGAATAAAATCCATCCTTGTGTCTCATCTCTGGTTCAAGACCTCCTGGAGGTCTCTGGTCGGTGAGAAGCACAGTGTGCTGCACATTCCACCACACCTGTGTGCACAGGAGCAACAGGCAGCTGTCATTTTTAATGTTCTGGAAGTTTTAACACCAAAACACACAACAGGGTTATTTTTGTACCCCGACAACCGACGCTTTGCTCCCAGGCAGCCTCAGTTCAATAGCTGCCTAGAAGATGTATACCAAAGGGCACAAGCATAAGTGTGCTTTCAAAGAGCATGGGAGCAGCCAGGAATAGATCTCTCTGGTTTTCTTCCCATCTTTGACCACCTCCCAAGAAGGAGATCTTCTCTTCCACACCACCAGCCAGACTCAGGCTCCCTTGCTTCCAAGCACCTCTGAAGTGCTTCTGCAATACTATCGATAGTGATGCTTGGTGAATTTACATCACAGTGTTCTCTCTCCCTGACTTCTGTCTACCTCTTGGCCTATCCTTCAACTGTGGAAAACGTGGGATATAAAGGGGGAAAAAAGTATAAATCCCTGTTCAGAAGAGAGCTGTGTCACTGGAGCGTGGTAGGACATTACCCACAATCATAATGTTGGCACATGTCTGTTGGGGTAGAGGATGGGGACCTTCTGGACTGAGAAGAGGAAATAATTTCCAGTTGCCAGGAATGTGAAACTCAGACAATGCCCAAAGCCAAAGATGAAACTGAAGTGATTGGAGATAGTGATTTCAACAGTAGGTATTATGTGATATACAAACGGCAGCGACTCTGGAGAGGAGATCTAATCATATGTGCAGGGTACAGATGGACAGAGAGGCAGGAGGACAGCACAGGACTTGCAGCCATGAAAATCCACTTCTCAGGACGCAAACCAAGCAACTCCACTGTGCTTTTCCTGCGTGAATCACTATTCACCAACATCCAAGCAACGTTACTCCTTAGCAGTCTATCCTTAAAGTGCATATAATAAAATGAGGCCGCTGAGGCTTGTACACAGCTGGCTCTCTCCGCTGATTTTAATTCACCAGGTAAAAATGCTGCACGAGGTCAGTTTATGTGGGAAAATCTGTATCAGCAGAGGCATGCATTGACACTCTTTTCAGGGAGAAATGATGAGCTCAAACTGAGTTTTCTGTATAGATGAGTAGGGTCCCATAATGAGAAGGTGTCTATAGAAAAGAATGGCAGCTGAGATTTTTATACATACACATACAAAGGCCTTGAATAGCGATGGCAAGGTTTTGTTATTTATATGGGTCTCTTTGGGGATCAGTTTTTGTGGAGTCACAAAAACCAAACCTTTCAGAGCTTTCAAACAGAAAATGTGAAGTAAATGAAGGAGTTTTCAGGTCCATTCTATCTGAGGGGGAAGAGAAGGAAGGAAGGAAGGAAGGAAGGAAGGAAGGAAGGAAGGAAGGAAGGAGGCAAAAAAGCAGGCAAGCAAGTAAGAAAGCAGGAAAGCAAGAAAGAAGGANGAGGGAGGAAGGGAGGGAAGGGAAGGGAAAAATGGGTACGTACTTCGGATACGTCTAAATATGAGCAGACAATCCAGCTACACTACATTTGATGTTCATGAAGGGGTTAATGTCAGAACTGCCTGCTCTAGAAAGTTCTGTCCAGGCCCTGGTGCCCCCTGATGTAGTGCCTCAAGCATGATATTTTATTGCTGCAGTTTGTCATCGCTTACTGCTGAGATTTAGGGGTTAAGGTTCTTTGCCTAAATCCTCACCATCAAAGGCAGGTCACCAAAGGTTCTTACTAGCTGCTGCATTCTCTTGGCATGCTTTTGGATTCACACCCCAGATGAACATCCAAACACTTCTACTGTCTTTCTCCAGCTCTCACCCACTTTTTTTTTTTAACACTCCCATTTAGTCTGTCAGAAATACATTGGGGTTTATTAATAGCATTTTTTAATTCTAGAGCACCCCAGGATAGGAAATCTTTAGGGTAAAATTTAAGAAACTCAGGGATATGCATCTATAGCAAAATAAATAAACCAGAGATTAGTTCCTCTGTTTAAACCTACTAGAAAGGACAAACTTAATCCCAAGCAGAATCCAAACAGCTCCCCTCTGCCTCCTTGGATAATCTTGGAGAGAAAGGTCATAATTATCTTCCAAGATGAAGACAATCATGAAATTATTTTCCTAGCTGCTAAAGACACATCCATTACCCTGCCTGCAGCATTATCCCAGGGTTCAGTACTGAACAGAAACTTTTATCTAACTACACCAGCTTTGTAGAAAGTGAAAGAGAATTCCCTTTGAAAGACTTTCAGAAGAGAAGTGAACAGCAATTGAAAAAAAAAAAACAGAATAAGAAAAAAAATTAATTAGACTGCATTTATGGAACAAGAAGGAAAATAAAACCTGCCTGATCACACACATACACACACACAAAAACAACACATAAAGACATACACAGTTTGCAGTACAAACAAGGAAATTAAGCTGGCTAATTTTCACAGAGTTTTTACTTTTGTCTTCTTCTCAGAAGCAGAGATTAAAAAAAAAAAAAAAGAAAACCAAAACAAAACACACACACACCACAAAAAGGAAAATAAAACCCCACAAAAACANCACTTCTGAAATTATCATCTTGTTCCCACTGCCTCTGCAAGTAGTTGTCCCAAAACCTTACTCCTCTGAGGGAAAAAAAAAAACAAAAAAAAAAAAAAAGAGGGGAAAAACACAAAACAGAGAGAGAGAAAAAAAAGAGGATGGAAGTGTGATGCAAAAAGGAAATGCTTGTAAAAAGACTCCCTCTAATTCCACCTTTGCAGATATCAGCAAACAAAAGGCTGCACCAGCAGCAGGACAAATCATTACCAGTATTAGGAGGCACATATTTTGCACCAGGCTGAAGTGCCAGGGGAGCTGTAATGCCTTAAGGAGGAGCAGCTGGCAGCATCCCCAGGCCTTTGCTGCCCTGGGCTGGGAGGGCAGAGCAGGCAGTGGTAGGAGCCGGGAGCATCACCCATGCCAGCACAAGGGAGCTGCAGCAAGAGGAGGACTCGGACTCTGTGTACTTGCACGCCGTAGGGTGCTGGTCTAAAAATGCCTCTTCCTGCCACACGGTTGCTGTGAGTTGGCTCTCTGCTCTTATCAGAATAAAATAACCCTATCAACCCAAACCCAGTCTTCCAGAAAAAGTCTGGTTGCCTTCCACCTGGAGACAAAAGCCCAGAGCCTGAAGAGGTCCATCCCAGAGGCTGGGGCTCGCCAGCAGTAATTAAAGGGAGCATTTTCATGTTATGGCACAATATAGTCACGGCGTTTGGACTTGGCAAAACAAACAAACAAACCAGACTCAGTGAAATCTGTGGAACAAAAAGAGCTAAACAAATTATGGGGTTGGGGGCAGAGGCAAATGTGGCCACACCATCAGCATTCAAGACCTGAAGAAAAGAGGGGAAACTTTCAGGGTCTGAATGCAGGAGTGGAAGAGCTAATTGAGCACAAATGAAAGGATCTGTTACGGCTGAAGGAATAAGTGAGAGTACAGGCAGGACAATACTCTCATTTCTGATTCAAATATCCGTGGATAGTGGAGTACAGCTTTAAATACAATTTACAGCCCTGATTACAAATGACTCTGTGCATCAACTTGGAAGGAATGCGGAGACTGAGCGGGAGGAAGGAAGGAGGAGAGGGTAAGCGAAGGCTGAGCTGGGCTGGACACTCAGAAGCAATTGGAATGTGCAGGATTATGAACCAAATGCCTTCAAAAACCTGAAGATGAACTGATTAGTGGCCAAGAAAGCTCACATTTAAGATAACTGAATTGTCCAGTGATAAGATTATAAAAGGGAGACTTATGCTAGATAATCACAGCAAGTAACAGTCAGGGGAAAAAAAAAAAAACCATGAACCCTGTTTTCACAGAATCACAGCATGTCAGAGGCCAGAAGGGACCACAAAAAAATCAACTAGCCCAACTCCCCTGCCATAGCAAGGATCACCTAGAGCAGATCACACAGGAATGCATCCAGGTGGGTCTTGAATACCTCCAGAGAGAGAGACTCCAAAACCCCCCTGGGCAGCCTGACCCAGTGTTCTGTCAGTGAAAAAAAAAAAAATCTTTCCTCATGTTTACATGGAACTTCTATTCCTCAACTTCCACCCATTGCCCCTTGCCCTGCCATTGGGTTTTCCCAGAGCCTGGCTGAAACCAGAAACTCTTCAAAAAGCCAATGGTAGGGGTTACAGAGGGCTGCAGCAGCTCTGCTCTGAGGACAGGCTGAGAGAGTTGGGGCTCTGCAGCCTGCAGAAGAAAAGGCTTCCAGGAGACCTTGGAGTGGCCTTGCAGGATCTGAAAGGAGCCTGCAAGAAGGCTGGGGAGGGACTATTGACAAGGTCTTGTAATGACAGAATGAGGAGAAATGGGTTTAAACTGGCAGAGGGGAGATTGAAACTGGATGTTAGGAGGAAGTTCTTTCCAGCGAGGTTGGTGAGACACTGGCACAGGTTTCCCAGGGAGGTTGTGGCTGCTCCCTCTCTGGAGATGTTCAAGGCCAGGCTGGATGGAGCCTTGAGTGACCTGTTCTAGTGGGAGGTGTCCCTGCCTGTGGCACAGGGCGGGGGTGGAACTGGCTGAGCTTTGAGGTCCCTTCCAACCTAAACCATTCTGTGATTCTCTCTTTCCCCTGCTGCTACACATAAGCACCCTGCAGAGGCTGGGGTGGTCTCCAATGTCTGAGGAAGGACCAGCACCCAGCAGGTTAACAGCAGCTGGACACTGTTCAAGGGAAAGGCTTTACAGAAATGCAGCTACCAGCAGATAGCAAATCAATCTGCTGATGGATTTTGTTTCCCTTTCCCTTTGTCAATTTAGGGAGCAAAACACATTATGAAAGAAAATTATAACGGAAAATATCCCATGCTGTGAATAATTCCCCACTTACAGCTTCTCCTCCAAATACTTGGTATTTAGAATTAGTACTGCTTTGGCCATCTCTGTCCAAAGATTGCTCCCATTTCAAGAGATGACTTCACAGCCAGCGATTCAAAGTGTCATTTATGTGAATACAAATGGGCATGTAAAATCCTACACCTCAAGTACATCTACTTAAAAGTCGTTTTCTAGCATATTCCGCCAAACTCCAAACACGCTGAACATTGCAAGGCTTCCCAAGAAGAACTAATTACAATGCCCAAATTAATAGTTGAAGCTGTGGCTCTGTTCTCATTTAAATGTGTGACTCCTGTCTTTATAATGTGCAAAACATTATAACCATTTCTATAAGTTCCAAGTGATATATTACCGAGTTGAACCTAGTTTCCCCTTCTTTTGTTCTGGGTTCATAACCTTGCTGTATTATCTTCCATAATTCTATAGCTTGCTAATGCATAATTCAAGCCTCTCTTATTGACAAAAGGCAGCAGAAAAGAATATTTCAATGCCACTTTCCCACGTAGATAGGATTGCTTTCACTCCAACTGGTATCATTTCCATACTAAAGCCAAATCTTTTAAAGTATATTAAATATCATTGTCATTACCACTTCGCAGTTGATTCACTGGGACAACTACACTTGTTTACTTCCATCTTCTGAGACTACTTTATTGCAAGTTTTGGTGATTTTTCACAGAATCAGAGAGTGTCAGGAGTTGGAAGGGACCTTGAAAGATCATCCAGTGTGACCCCGTTGCCAGAGCAGGATCACCTAGAATAGGGCACAGGGGAATGCAGCTCCATGGGTTTTAAATGTCTCCAGAGAAGCAGACTCCACAATCTCCCTGGGCAGCCCACTGCGGTGTTTTGTCACTCTCACAATGAAAGCTTTTTTCCTTATGTCCTCCTAAGCTCCAGCTTGCACTCGTTGTCCCTTGTCCATTCATGGAACATCACTGAGAAGAGCCTGGCTCCATCCTCCTGACACTTGCCTTTCATTCATGGTCTAGTTGATTGGCTAGGGCTGAGTGATAGGTTGGACTGGATGTCCATTGGAGGTCTCTTCAAACCTGGTCAATTCTATGTGGTACATGCAACATGAGCAAAGAACTTCCCATCTACTTGTGGGCCATGAACTGAGGAAATGAGCAGGTTGGGAAGGGGAGCCAAAGAAAGACCCACGCATGTGTGTCACAGCCAAGGACATGGCAAGTGCACATCCTGCCTCATCACCCCAGTGCCAGTGGCAGCAGGAAGCCTTGCCCTCTCAAAGTAGGGATGGTAAACAACCAGAGTCTGAGCACCTGAGCAAATTTCCACACAACTTTTTTTAAAAACCCACCACTGCAAAGAGCTCCTAGAGCCTGCCAGAACTACCACTCCTAGAGACACAAAATGTACTTAGTACTGCAGCTGCCATAGGCTCTCTCTGACAATGCAGTCCAGGGACAGTCTCTACTCAGTCAGGATTTGAAAACAGAAGCCTCTTGGTTATCAAAGTGTGGGTAAGGGATAGAACTCCCAAATTACCACAGCCTGACATAAACTTCTTCCCAACTGAAACTGTTCCCAACTGCTATTCTCACCACTGCTCTGGAGATGTCACCTCCTCCATGATGCAACCAGTCACCAGCATCTGTGCTCTCTGAGGGAGGAGAGCAACACAAGAAGAAGAGAAGTTTAGGGTAGCAGTATCCAGCAAAGTGGTTAAGTCTGTGGCCTTTCAAGGCTGAGCTGACTGCTGTGACCTTCCACCGCCGCCTCCCATCTGGAGAAGCAGACTCAGCGTCCCTCCATCATCAGCATTCCTCATGAGAACTTGTGGTGAAAGCAATAAATAGTTCAGTTCTCGACCTACCTTCGCCAAGGGAGATCCCTAGCGGAAGTCTTTTTCTGAGAGCACCGCTCCGGCACCCTGCGGCGAGCCAAGGGCTCTCAGAAACCTCTAGTGGCTCGTTAATCGTCCCAGGCAAGGCACAGACGCTCTCCTGTCCCAGAAAAGTAGGTTGAATTCCGGGAGCAAGACAAACTGGAAGGCCAGAGTCCCTTTTACTTTATGTCACACTTAGAACAGCAAATATTCAGAAGAGAAATAAATAATTCTCCTCTTAGGAAAAAAAAAAAAATAAAGTCTTCTCTAAGACTCCTGTGGCACTCCGTTGATGAGGATGAAATACAGCATGCAGAGATTTTTACTTACGGAAGGGGAACGCTGGTACCTCACAGTTCCTTAACTCCTGACAGGTAACTCACCTTTGCAGATTGCACTGATGACACAGGAACAAACAAATCAGTCTGTCTGTCCCAATGATCCCCAACTCAAATGTGAGATATGCAGGATTTCACGAAAGAGCCTCTGAAGCCATTTTAGTAGTGGATTTTCTTTTTCAGCATCTCCAGCTCTTTTATCCAACATACTATGAGGCATCTTAAAATATTCTGGATTAGAGGATGCTATCTGAATGTGCCCTGCAGCACCCTCAAAGGATTGCTCCAGTTCAGCATCTGCTTAAAACGCTCTATGCCCTTGTGCCTGCCTTGAATTTTTTTTCCTCCCTCTTGCTTCCTGCTTGGGGCTGATCAGAGTCTGCTTGTTTCTGAAACAGAGCAAAATGCTTCTCAAACCCCCTTGGCTGCTGGACAGACTCTTCAGTCCAGCCACAGCTACTCATAACCCTAACTCTGGTTCACCCATCAGTCAAGAGAGCAAGGATGCAAAAAGGTATTCCCTTGTTTTCTGTCAGAACATCATTCAGGCTCATACCACAAAAGAACATTTTTGCAGAATAAGAGTTCAAATTATGCTGCTTATTTTCTGCTTTCCAATCCATCTTCCCAGAAGCTGCCTGCATATCCCTCCTCCCTTTCACTCAAACAGAAGCCCTCTGCAATGGACACAGACCCTAAACCTCTTGTTCCAGTCATGGCTTCTTCTTGGTCCTGTCCTCACCTATGGCCTTTCTCAGACACTATTTTCCACCTACTTAGTTGAGTTTCAGAGGGTTCAGACTTAGCCCATTACTGATTGTTTTTCACAAGCTTTCTCCATCTCTTTTTCTTACAGCCCTGTGGGGTAGCATCATCCACCTCAGGATTCCAACCCATATTGCTGGGTCATGTTAATGCTCTTGATCCCTTTACCCGAGCCACAATAAAACTATTTGTGTGAGCTTCTTACTCCCAACACAACATCATTTTCCCTCTCATGAGCCAGAGTGTCCATCTTTCTGACTGATAACAGGTGACCAGTTTGAAAATACTGCTTTACACTCAACATTATATCTAGAGATTTTTTTTTTCCCCATCTGCAGTTTTGCTACTGTCTGCCTTGAGACAGCTAAGAATGTCACATGTGGTTATAGTCCCTCTGAAGAATGCCAGCATATACACAGGTCCACAAAAAGCAGTTAATAAGGAAGTGTGTGTGCTTTCACTGATCTTCCGACTGTTTTACACTCCTAGCTGCTCCAGAAATTGTAATTTAATTATTGACAATTAAAAACTGACATGAAAGGAATGTTTATATACGTTAACCCAGTCCATTTCATATGAGTTACTGTCTAAATATTGGGATCAAGCAGGCACTCCTTACCTACAAGTTTCCAGTAAATCTATGTGAGCTTTGCCTCCAAATATTGAATTGGCCTGACCTGTGGGGCTGTCAAACACAGGGAAAGAGAGAGGAGAGAGCACAAGGGAAGAGGACTCTTTGCAGTTCAGTGCTGTACACACAACTGCTGGCTTTAAAACACCGGCTTGCAGGGGGAGTGGGAAGTTTGACTTGACATAAAATGCAACCTTTCCTGCTTCTAACCTGGCACATTTTATGGAGCAAGGACTGAATAAAGAAGTTACCTCTCGCTTTGTTCCAGGTCTTCTCATGATTCATTGCTTTTAGAAGGAGAAATCCCCAAATGTGTCCATGAATTCTAGCGCTCACGTTGGAGCCGCTGAGATGCGCTTTATGCAGCCCGGCATGGGAATACAGCAAGGAAAGGTAACACAATCAAACACAGGCCTGAGCATGAGCCCTTTGAGCATGAAAATGAGCAAACAAGGGGGGTGCACTCCCACCAGGATGACACAATTTTGTAAAAGGGCTCCAAATGCCACACTGAGCACAAGCAAAGTACACATGTGCTCCACGACATACAGCGCCCCGGAGTACTAGAAGGTGGCAACATGTTCACAGGAATGGCCACGGAAGGTGCATGATGTCAGCATCTGGAGATCCTTCCAGCTGTGTATTTTCACCTGACAGTCAGTTAGTAGCAGAAAACTTTGTGGCACCAACAAGAAGATGCTGTTTTACATAGGATAATTTTCTCAACCACTTGTTTCCACATGTGCAGTCTTCCGTAGGAAGGGGGCAGCAATTTAAGCTAAGCTTTTTCATTAAAGGGCTTTAAGTGGCTTTGAAACACAAACCTGAAAACTGGTTTGGCTTTCTAGTTTGCTTTCCCTTTCGCAGTATGGGCCCATTTATTCATAGCATTTCTGGCAGCAGGAATTTTGAGAATGCAAACAGCGTGATGGCAGTGGAGCACCTGATCAGCTCCATGGGGAAAAAAAAAAAAGACACCTTTCTTCATGTTTGACTTTGGGTCGGTTCACAACATTCAGGATTCAAAAATACTCTGGCAAGGAAGGTCTTTCTTTCATTTTAGCTATAGTAGAAGAAAGAGATCGCCTACACTTTAGCTGGAGTAAACCACACTGAAGAAGAGATAGGGAGAGAGAGAGAGATGGCAGATACACTGAGAATCTGCGGTGTAGATAATCAAACCCTTTATTGTCTAAGTTACATTAGACTCGCAACACCATAAAAACCTGTTAAGAAGACGAAACAGTAGATTGGTAGAGGTAGTAGAAAGTCCCTGTAACAGTCATAAACGGGCTTTACAGGAGAGTGTCACGCCAAAA
>VWZI01002854.1:68193-94649 GCA_013396835.1 Psilopogon haemacephalus | reverse complement strand
CCTTAGTGTTCAACTAGCTTTTCTTTTCCAAAGCAGAACAGAAGCTTTCCTCTGGAAGTGTTTCAATTTCCATATTCACATACTATTAATGGTGCGTAGTCAAGAGCAAGAGCACTAGAAATGCAAGTGGTCCCCAAACTGTAATGAAACAAACCATTGCAGAATGATGGTCTTTCTCTTTAGTCCCTTTAATCCTTCATCAAGCATTGCTTTCTCAGCACCAAATGCCACCTACTCCCTGCACACACCTCCCCCCCCGCTCCAGTTCTTCCTCTATTTTGTTTGTTGGTTTTGTTTTTTTTTTTTAATTTGCTTTTCAGCATGACAGCCAGTGGCAGTTTCATTAATTAATACTTCTGCAGACCTTGAATCCACTGCTGTTTTTCAAATGCATCAAATAGTCATTGTGAGCATCGGGGAGGTTTTTGTTACAGTGCTTAACTTCTTCATGCTGTCCAAATCACATAAAGTTTAATTTTTCCAGTGTCTCAAACTTCTCTTGATTAATATAGATGCCTTGTGCTGCCACAGTGCTTGCCAACTCCACTGTTTATTATAAAGGAAATAAGGAACCATGGGACTGATTAGTACGTCAATTTATATATATCTTGTGTAGCATCTTCATTTATTTAAGAAAGATTAACAGCGCAGCGGCAGCCCCCTCCTCGCAGAGCGCTGGTCTGGGTCTGGCGCAGCAGCTGCAGGCAAGGCGATGGCTGGGGAGGAGGCTGCTCTGCAGCCCTGCGTGGGGGGCTGCCGGCCTTGCCCGCCGGCCTGGGGGCTCCTCCGCTGCAGCTTTAGGTTCCCTTCCGGACAGGCAGCGTGTGGGTGACCTCTGCACCGCCGTGGTCTCTCCCCTGCAAGAAGGATGACATAGGGAAAAGCTCATTCTCGCCTCCGCTCCCATGCGCAACCCTCCAGCAAGCCCTGCTGGCGTTCGTTACCCTTTATTAGCATCATGGACATTGGTTTTGGCCCATCACATCCTATGTTTTGGGGATTTTTTTTTTTTTTTTTAGCATCTCCAGCGTGAGCAAAATGTGTGCGGCCCACATGAAGTCCCTGATGGACTGGAAGAGGGAGTAATACTGTCTGATAGAGCAGCTTAGAAAAGACCGAGAACAAGGAGGGGAAGAAGAGGCCTCCATGTCCAAAAAGTGGAATTTTGTGCTAGCCAAAAGGGATTTGTAACTGGATCAGTGTTTTTAAAAAGCTGAAGTCTGAAGTCACAGAGGCAGCTAAAAGAATAAAAACTGAATTCTTGTGCAGGTCTGTCAAATGCCAAGGCAGCCCTTCTTCCCCTTTGTTACATTCCATTTATTTTATTTTTCTTTTTCCAGCCAATTTTAATGAATAATTACCATCTTGGAGTTAAAAAAAAAAAAGAAAAGAAAAGAAAATAGCAGGGATATTCTAAACTCAAGTGAAATTAAAGATAACATCATGAATAAGTGGGAGCCTGCAGCTCCCGAGAAAAGCTTTAAAATGACATTTAGAACATCACTGTCGGAACAATGCAGTTTACAATCCTGATCCTAAAACAACATGGCAAGATTAATCTTACATAAATGCATTATCCTTAAGCTAAAGTCTTGATGAAGTGAAACAGACCATTTTAAATTAATGCAACATAAAATACGGCACCCATGTAAAATCCAAGCCAGTTTCAAGCTGTGCCTATGGCAGCCCTCGAAATAGCTGAAGAAAGCCCCAGCTCTGGTTGACATAATGTATTAAGTGCATCTCTTTTGTTAATAGATTTAGAAAATTCCTAATTAAACCTGGCCCGAGATTCATGACATTTACCAGTCAAAGTTTGGCTTAGAGTTGGAAAGATTTGCAACAAAATTAAAGAAAAAAAAAGCTGCTGTACAGGCCACAGTATATTTGAAATGTAGGAAACAGTAACTGAATGAGAGATGTGATAAAACTTCCTTAGTTGGATGCTGAATTTCCTGCAGTAAACCAAGAAAGATGCTTTACATTTTTGCCCGGCTGCATCATGCCTGAGAGACAGAGCCACAATTCCGGGAGGAGGCATTCATCATTAAAATGTCTGGGATCGAACCGGCTCCATGTACACGGGGGAGCACAGCAGGGTTCTGCCAAGCCAGGGGAGGAGGGAGGGAGGGAGGGAGGGAGAGAGGGGAGGAGATGGCAGGCGTCTTGTCCCAGTTTCCCCGGGTAAGAACTGGAAAGAGGGGGTGTAATTAGGGGCACGTTTTTGAGATGGGTAGCCTGTGGGGCGCTGGGTGACAGAGGCATGCCAGGTGGGTCTGGACACTACCCATGGCTAATCTGTTCTGCTCCCACCTGGCAGAGGTGCAGAGGTGTCGGGGCAGTGGGTGGACTCCTCTGATGCATCACTGTTGTCCCATTTTCAGAAGCACCTGAGCTCCATGCCTGACAAACCCCACCCAGTGACTCACGTGCACTGGCCCAAGGGGGCTGCCGGATTTTGACCTAGCCGATACACAACCGGATCAAACTGTTCCTGAAGCGAAATGCTTTCTATTTTCAACAGCTGGCTGCCTTCACTTTCATCATTTTAAAGGGGAGAAAGAGCAGATCTCTTTTCAAGCAAAAAACTACAGCCTCCATGCCAAAAGCAGCTTTCATACCAACTTGTAGAGTTAGAAGGAAAATATCCGTTTGTGTGCGTGTTAATATATCGGAGACACATTGCTGCATGACACGGAAATAAGTTGAGATGATGGGGTCAGAGCACAGACACCACTCTGGTCTGCTGGCAAGGGGAGGGTGTTGGGACAAGCACTACAGCTGCTAATCCTGTCTGTAATGCTGGTAAGCTAACAGACACCCAGCACATGCATATTTCTCAGATGCCAGCACAACAGTCTCCATGATTCCTTGATTGTTTGCATTATAATCTCCATATGTATGAACGAGACAAATTAGGTTGCCATTTATTTGTTCATTATCTATTATTTTGATTAATGGAATTCTTGTTCTCAGAATAACTATTTAAAAATAACATTTGCAATAATGAGGACTGAACTATTAATCATGATCTTCAGACGAAACTCTGCAAGGAACTGGGGCAAGACATTTCCTATGTACGAATGTCATAAACAGGACTTCTAACAAGCAGTGCTGGAATTCCAAACACAGAAAAAACCCCAACCAAACTCAAAACCCAATGCTTTAAGTGACTTTTTAATCTGTTGGGTTGGAATTTTTTCTGCTCCTCCCCTTCTCTTCCAAGTTGCTTTAGGACAAGCAGGGATGTAGTGTTGCTGGACTGTAAAAACATTAGAGGTGACATGTCCCCAGCCCTTCCCCCAAGCTCCTTTACTTATGTGCATTAGCAGTGTAGTGCTTTCTTGATGGCTCTTGCCAATCCACCTCTCAAATTCTGACTATTCACATTTACACCATCTCAGGTATTGAGCACTGCAGGAACTATTTCAAAACAGAGTGAAGAAAATTAAGGTGTTTAGACACCCTACTGAAGGTGGTTTACCCCATCACACACAACCTACAGCACCCCTCTCTTTTCCATGAATGAGGCCCAAGACATGTGTTGTCCACACTGCTTTCACAAAAAAGTATCATCACTGCCTTCTGGCACAGACAAAGCTTCAGCCAGATATATCCATGACATCAACAATATTTATTTTCCCTGGGATGTAGCTTTTCATTTATTTTCTGTGCATACAAGGATAGTGTGCTGGTTTGAGACTAAATGGAATATTTAGTAAGAGAAATCAGATTATAGGCTGAGAAAGGAAACATTGGGGATGTCTACTCCACTCATAGGTTTGCTGACAGATACAAAAATAACAACCCAAACATAGGTAAGACAGAGCCACTCGGGGCTGAGCTCTGGGCTGTTGGTCTCTCCCTTTCCCTGCCTTCCAGCTGGATCTGTGTAACCCAACTAATCAATTCCTGCTTCTAACCCCCTGTGGCCAATTGTCCCTGCTTACCTAGCATGTAAGACAGATACTGGGATAATACTGGGGGGGAAGGTGGGAAAGGAACCCCTCCTGGGGACTCTGATCTCTGGGAGGGCTGTGGTGTTTCTGTATTACCTTTTAACTGTATGTCTCTGTAAATATCTGCTTGTATATTGGGCTGAGCTGTAAATACAAAGCTTCATTCCTTACCTTTCAGCTGGCTGAGTCTAGTCTGGGTGATTTATAAAAGTGGGGAGACGCAGATAACTCCCGACCTACCACAGATAATTTTCTAGAGAGGGCAAAGGCTGGAGTTCATGGAGTTCTGCTTGTTTCACTCACACAAAAGGCAGAGAACTTGCCTCTGGAACTGCAAATAGACTTCACACATTTACACTCTTGATTAGACAGAATTCTTCCTTTGGAACACCTCATTTCTTTTCCTTTAAAATGTTTAGAGTATCCCGTTTGACACAGCACTGATAGAGGATAAACTGCATCCCCAAAGCGGGCCAAGTTCCTCTGTGTTTTTTAGAAACAGCAGAAGTGAAACAGAAGGCATCTGTATTAGAAATTGCTGCCACTGCTGTCACCATTCTGCCAACGCACACTACAGGCTGACTCCTGTGCCACCGAATGCACTGAGGAATTGGGCTTCTGGCTGCAATATTGCAGCATCTCTGCAGCGTCTCTGAAGTCCCCGCCCCGTGCTTCAGGAGAGCTCTGTTTTGAGAGCTGCAGCAGCTTCAAGGTACAGGAGGTCACAGGGACCCTTCCAAAGGGGAGCCAGCTTCAGCCTCGCTGTGCATAAGCAATGGAAGTGCACTCCCTGAATCCGCGCTTACTAAATCAGGTCTTTAGATGCTGCTTAGTGTATTCCAAATTAAGATACATATTCATTTGTGGATAAGCAAGCTTAATTATGGATATATTGGGATATTTAGCGTTTATGAAAATATTCAGAATATTCAGTATGCTTAATATGGCAGCATTTCAAGAGAATCTACACGACTTTGCACAGATTGTATTGACTTGGGGTACATAATGGGATTTTTTTTTCTTTTTTTTTCTTTTTTTTTGGTCCTTTAGAAAAGTAGGAAATATTCCAGAGCTCCTGAGAATTTATTTTTTTTTTTAAGTTTTCATATAGAAGTGAGAAACCACAGTAAATAATGTTGTCTCCTACACCTTGTTTATATTTCATTGGTGGTTCTAACAAAGTGTGGAACGCAGCCCGGTGCTAATATTATCAAAGCTGAGTGTGTATGGTCTTCTGTAGACACCCCTTGACATGGCCTACTTTTCAGTGATGCTGGACATCTGCCTCTTCTCTTGGTAATTCACTACCTTAGAATACGTTTCCTATTCTGACACCTAACTATAGATGAAGCTGACTCAATTTTGGGAAAAAAAAAAAAAAAAGCCTGGCTGTGGACCCTATTTTTAACACATAGGATTGGGATTGCTCTGTGAGAAAACAGCTATGTAATGTAGCACTGTTGTAAGCTACTATGCTGAGGGATTCTAAAAGCCCTACCTAACATTCTTTCAGAAAGGAAACCTTTAGAGATGATCTTCTGGTTGACTACTGAAGGGAGTGGGGGAACTGTGAAATACTAATGTTAATATTTTTACTCTTCAGCAGTCTACTCGGGGGAAGATATTTTACCTGTGAGGAGGAAACATTATGTAAAGTGAATCATTTCCACTTAGCATTAAAATAAAGCTGCTGTACATGGTAACTATTGTTTCTTGCTCGGAGCATGTGTATGGCACTTCTGTAACTTGAACTGACTTTACACCATAAACTCTCCTGAATAGATCTGTCCCCAATTAAGAAATGAAATGAAGACACAGAGTGACAATGTTTAAAGTGGGAAATCATAATGTTACCAGAATGCTGCAGGCGTTGTTCTCGGTGTGAGCTCATTCCTGTGCTTCTAAAGGCCCCTACAGATGCAGGTAGAAGTGAGAGTATTCCCTAACGCCCAGGGACTGTGCAGGTGGAATCTTCTGGGGGGGAGCACAAAGCCTGCTCTCCGTAAGAACAAGCAAAACAGCAGACAACTGAATAATCCTAACTGACACAGATGCTGATGAACTGAGACAAAGGCTGATACTGAGAAGCAAACAAGACGAAAGAAAGGGAACTATCTCCTAGGGAAGTGCTTTTGTGGAATAAATGCTGGCAAAAGACAAAGCAGTTCAGGAAGCTATTCCCTACCCAGTATTCTACTGTACTGAGGGATGCTGTAATTTAATCAAATACTTTGAAGACAGGCATGGACTGAAACTTCAGAGCAAGCTACATTTGCTGTGAAAGAAGCTGGTCAATAAATTCTGGCATGGCAGTAGTTTATGAAGGCAAGATTATGAGTAAATTTATTGTGCAGTAATATCACCTGAATTGCAAATTGTGCAGACATGGACTGAGCTGCCACATGTCCCTCCTGGACAGCTATGGTCACTTCAGAATCTTTTGGAAACATATTTCCAACTCTGACCTTACATTGTCTTTCAGAGGAAAAAAGCCCAGATTGCTTGCTTTTGCACAATTTTGTTAGACAAGCATCACAAGGAGAACACTTTCAACTGGTTCTCCAACCATAGCATAATTTGTAATTTTGCTGCTACTGCCCGAAACAAATCAAAGCAAGCACTGAGCTCAGGAACGATTGTAGTGCTATGCCATCTTGAAAACTTTATGAGGAGACCTGTTGGCCACTCCTATGGCTTGATGACAACTCAGATAGACCTGCTGGGTTCTCCATGTAGTCTTTGGGCCAGAAAGATGCAGGTGCAACAGAGAAGGTGCTAAGAGGTTCCACGAAGGGTGCAGCATATGAACTATGTGATGTGGTGGTGACCAGTGAGAATGTTTACCAGAAATCAGCTCCTAAACTTCTCTGTTGCATTCTCTGAGCGTGGCTGAAGCCATCTGCAAGCATTTAGTAAGAGACTAGAGGACAGGAAAAGAGCAGTAGTCAAAATTCAGAAGAAAATATGGACAAAAAGAAAAGTGAGTAAGAGGCAGTTTCACAATGAAAGAAAACTGCCCATAACAAGACATGCCCTTGCCAAGATGGAAGGTGGAGTGGAAAGGTCCAGGTTATGAAACTGGTCTCCAAAGATCTAAGATCTATACAACAAATTTGGTTTAATGGCTCTCTATGCCACAGCTTTGCAATTTATAATTCAGAGTGTTGAGAAGTGGGTTTTTTCACACAGGAAACTGTACACTGGAAACAGGAAAGCACACTGCCATGCAGAGCCCACAGAAACTGGAAGATTAGAGCCTTGCAAAGGCCAAACACAGGACATCAGGGTACGAATCCTCTTCCAAAAAACCCAGACTAAGCATTAATTGTATTGCTGCAGCAGGAAAAAAAATGTGTTAGCTGTAAAAGTAGATTATTTCTAGGAATTCCTTATGTACTATCTCACTACCACACATCACTGTGCATTACAGAGCTGCCTATTCCACCCGGTCCCCAGTAAGCTGGTAACATGTTTATTTAAACACTAACTACCTGCTTTGCAATCAGCTGACTCTCCACATAACAGACTTTGGTGAAACACTTAAAAAATTTAAGAGCTCAAAAAAAGAAGAAAAAAAAAAACAAAAAAACTCGACACACCATTATTACTTATACATGTTATAAACCAGCACTTTAGTGATGAGCATCTCCACACAACTTTTTCCTTTTTTTTTTTTTTTTTTCCCAGCTACCACATTAAAAACCAAACATCCAATTAATTGTAAAACATACTTGTTTTGGGGCATCTGCGGAGGTGGTGTGAACTTCAGTACCTCGGAGTCCATTAGACTCAAATACCACTGTGGGAACAAGGGGGCTTGTTAACAGATGAACATTCAAGCTTCGTTAGTGTGTGTACATTATTTGAGACCATTACAGATTAACCACGTTCAAAAAAAGACACCAGCTACTAGCCTGTGGCCGGAAAATACCAATTTACCGTAACACTTACTGTAAGAGAGTGTGCTAATGGCAGCCTAGGGCCACTGCCCTTTTTAATTCAGACTTCAGCACTGAAGAAAGCAATCACTGACAACATTAATTATCAGTGTATGTGTAAAGGGACCCTCTTCTTGCATTACTTACCATTTGGCCTCTGTCATTTTGCATCAGACTGGCTTATGCATGCATCATTCACACTTTTCAGGAGGAACCCGCTAGTCTCACTGTCTCATGCAGTGCTCAGGAGGTCTCTCAACACCAAATGGCTTTAGCCTCCTATAGCCTCACCCACAGACTGTGCCAGGTTAGCAACGCCTGGATTTCCCATTTTTAGGGCTGACCAGTCTGTGTGGGGAAAAAAAAATCTTGTTTCCCACAAAAAAAATGTTCCTGTCAACAGCAACGACGAGGCAAAACAAAGCCTTATGTTGTGCTGAAAGGGGTACTTTGATTTCAATTTGTGCTGGTGGCAACAGAATTCATTAGCATATTCATTTCTGAGTCCCCTACTCTCTAATTAAAATAAAACATTTGCAAACAGACTTATCTTAAATGCATTGCAGTTTTATGGAGATCGAGCAGGGATCAGGTAAGCAATATCCGGAGAACAGGAGCAATAGTCATAAAAATAAAAAACCTGTCTCTTAGATTTAGGTGCAGGAATTACTTGGGTTAACAACGCCTGTGAAACGTAATTCCTGGCATTCTGCTAGCCGGATCCAAAAGCAGGCAAGTGGGAAAAGAAGAAAGGCGGCGTGAAAAGGTACCTGCGTGGGACCTCTGATGGGTCCTGAGGTGGCTGGGTTGGGTAAAGCATTTTCCACATTCTCTGCAGACGCAGTCTCCTTGGCGTGTTTGTGTCCTGAGCATCCCTGTAGTCAGGAGGGAGGAGGGGGTGAGGGGGAGAGGAGAGAGGAAAGTTGAGAAGAAAACATTATGCCAGAAGAAAACATCATTAGTATGTCTAATGTGTCATTATGTGAGGCTACCTTCAGGCCCTGGATGACAACTGTCAGCCTTCATCTAGGCACTGGCTGACAGGCCAGGCACACACAGGACTGCAAGAATGCATAAATTACATTGAATTAAAAAATGCTCCCCATGATGTGCCCGCACCAGGACTGGCACGTCAGGTGTGCGCGTTTCAGAGCAGCTGGATCCACTTCTCAGCCATCACCCAGCTTTGTCAAGCAGTACATCAGGCAAATCAAAGTGACTCCAGCGTGGCGGAGACAAGTCACATGGATAATAGGAAGTGAGTAGGACCAGAGCCCGACTGTCCCCCCCGGGCTGCAATACCTCAGAGACAAATGCAGAGCGAGCGGAGCCATCACAGACTGATCAAACCTTTCGCCCCTGCCTACCTGCCTGCCGGTGCTGCTTTGACCCCAGACCTCTGAGGCACAGACGAAAGACATCTGTGAATGAAAGTGTCATTCCGGACATTTTGAGCTGGTAGCAGCACGGCAGCCTTCCCCCAGCCTTGGGTAAACATGTTTTCTAGGCCATTAGCATTTGTGGAAAACCGCTCAAACCTCTCCTTTTCCTCCAAAGGTCAGTTTACAGCATCTGACTTAAAGGGCTGGTCTTTGTCTTTTTGCTGCTGATCAAAAAGGACACATCTGACTTTTATTGGGCGTTTTTATTATCAAAATAAAAAGAATAATAACAAAAACCAAAAACAAACCCAACAACAAAATCTGAACATCATCTTTTCTCTTTCAGGTAAACGCCTTCCTCAGATGGAAAGTGCTGTGGAGGGGCTGGGGCTGGTCTCTTTGCACTGGTAATTAGTGATAGAACAAGAGGGAATGGCCTCAAGCTGCGACTGGGTAGGTTTAGACTAGATATTAGGGGGAAAAAAAGATTTCCCAGCAAGAGTGGTCAGGCATTGGAATGGGCTGCCCAGGGAGGTGGTGGAGCCATCAACCCTGGAGGTGTTTAAAAGCCCGTTTGGATGTCATGCTTGAGGATATGGTTTACGGTGAAACTTGTAGAGTAGGGACATGGGTTGGACTTAGTGATCCTAAATGGCTTTTCCCACCTGCATGTTTGACTCTGTGAAGAAACATCACTGGAATACTTCGGCTTTTAAAGAATTTCTCAGAAGGTTGTCAGTGGAAGTGCAATTTCAGCTGTTCTTTAACTCCCCCTCCCCATTACAGTGTTTAAAAATAACAAAATGGTGATAGATTGGACTGGATGATCTTGGAGGTCTCTTCCAACCTGGCTTATTCTATTCTATTCTATTCTATTCTATTCTATTCTATTCTATTCTATTCTATTCTATTCTATTCTATTCTATTCTATTCTATTTCTATTTCTATTTCTATTTCTATTCTAACCAAAAAGGTGTCAATGTCTAAAAAACAGTTGAAAAAACTCAACTGCAGGATGTCAGAGGGCTCATATGAGATACAGATGCTGCACCTGAAAATCAATGGAAAAGAAGACAAGCTGCCATTCATTCTGTTGGCACAGCACCAAGTGCAATGGTTTTTACCATAGCATATGCTGAAAAATAAATGTTTAGCCAAAAAAAAAACCCTCCACAAACAGTTTTTCAGCAACAGCACCTCCTGCAGATGGCAGCACAGGCTGTACAATAGACTCAAGCAACAACAAAGCTTCTCTCCTGGCAGTCAGACACCAGATCATAGTTTAAGGGCAAATTCAGATCACAAATACACCTCCCCTACACATGCACACAGAAGAAAACTAATTGCAGCAGTTTCAACGAGAGCTTCGCTGTAGTAAAATGTGATGGGTTTGCCTTGCAAGGCAGTCAAGATTAAAGCAGATTTTCAGGCCTGTTAATACCAGTGTTTTCCCTTCACTGACCAGAACTACAACTGCAGGCTCGCAAGTGAAGTGGAGCAGAGTGTGTTGAGAGAGCAGAGGTGGCCTCCATCCAACCACTCTGCTGGCAACTGTCCAGCCAGAGTAGGACTCTGCTACCAGCCAGCCTGTGAGACCTGGATGGCTTCCTCAGGGGGTTTTCTGCCATCTCTGGAAATCATTTAGAATCATAGAATGGTTTAGGTTGGAAGAGACCTCAAAGCTCATGCGGTTCCAACCCCCGCTGTGCCACAGGCAGGGACACCTCCCACTAGAACAGGTCATCCAACCTGGCCTTAAACTCCTCCAGGGAGGGAGCAGCCACAACCTCCCTGGGCAACCTGTGCCAGTATCTCACCACCCTCACTGTAAAGAACTTCCTCCTGACATCCAGTTTAAAGCTACTCCAGCCAGTTTAATCTCTCTGTACCCAAGTTTCCCTCTGTGAAAGGTAAATGCACTCATCTTGGCAGCCATTAGGCTCGATCTGACAGCCTTCATGGAAGCACTGCACCTAGCTCATGATGGAAGGCTGAGGAGGCTGTTGCAAGCCAACGCACCCTGTACAAGCACCGAAGGTAAGCAGGTCAGGACTTTCATCTACCTCCTCCCTGGCACTCACTTTACAGTAGTTATTTGAAAAGCAGGTGGGGAAAATGGATTGATTCCAGGTATATTTGCCACTGCTGCATTTCCTAAGGAGCACCATAAGGCTTTTGATAGTTCAGAGCTTTGAGCAACGGGCATCGCTGCTGCAAGGCTATGCCCCTATGAGTCATCACTCAGGTTATCCTATCTATGAACAAAAGAGGGTGGATGACTACAGGTGTTAGCAAATTAAGGTAAAACGAACGTGACTGCATGAATGAGAGAGCTCCTGCGAAACCGAGCCTCAAAACTGGTCTCAAAGGAGCCCTAGGGAAAGAGTGCATCTGCTGCCATAACCCATCCCTTCCTAATATGGCAATTCATGTAAATATCATGAATAAAATAAATAACCACTATTAAATACAACAGTGAGATTCTCTCTACAAGCATTTGGGAAGATTAGGCGGTGTGAAACAAACCTTGCCTAGGTGCAGCGAGCTTTGTGTGTTTGCAGCTGTAACACAACAGTTGATAGAACTCTCCTTCCCAAGGACACGCTGGAATAAGCACGAATGAAAAAGAAAGGATCCCAAAAATAAGTCCAGTTGCCCTAGAGGAAGTTGAACACTGCACTGCTACATTAAAATAGTCGAGTGTGATCCAACACCAGGTCACATACCAAACACCCAAGTCTACTGGGAATATTCAACTGGGAAAAAAAAAAAAATCTGTATACTCAGTGGGATTTTTGGGTGCATGGTTTCAAAATCAAAATTAAAATTTTTGTGTTTGGTTGGGTTTTTTTTTTCCTCCTCTCTTCTTTCTATATGGCAGTTGACTGACTGAAAGACAGGAGAGCTTCGATACTTTTATAGTCCCTGAACTTCTACATTGGCTATTTGTAGGATTACCTTTCCTGCCTGTGTGAGTTCACAGGCACATATTCAGCCCCGTGGCTTTTTAGTTATAAGGATATAAACAGATCAAAAGAATCATTTGAAAAATACAATAGCAGCCTCTGATATGGACAAGGAAGATCTGAAGACTTTTGTCAAGAAAGACAAAGGACACGAACAAGTGATTATCTCTCACTGTTGCTGCAAGACTTGTTTGCAGACAAAATCGAACAAAACCTCCAAAATAACATCACAGAAAAGCCCCAGAGGATGTTTATTTTGCCCGAAGCGAAAAGATGATGATGTGTGCTAGCATCAGCATATCAGGGGGATCTTCCTGTGACAGCACATCTGTGTAACTTCGGCGTGCTTGAAGTGCAGGGACAAAGGAACAGCAGTGCTCCAGGTGGAACCAGAAACATTTAACCTGCGACGGTAATGTCACACAGTGCACGAGGTGGGGTGCTGCAGTGTTAAGAGATCAGTAAACAAACCTATTCAAGCCTATCCTGAAATGATAAAAACAACGAACTTGCAATCCCAACCATTAAAGGGAGAGAAGGCAAGAGCTGTGAAACAGCTTGGCAGGGCTCTGAACAAGGCTGGAACAAGCCAGCCGCATCCTCAGCTATAAAGGGCTTGTGAAAGCCTTACCTGTGTGATCCAGGACAGGGCTGTTGGCACCACAGGTTTGGTACAACGAAGCAAGGTCCTTTGGAATGTATGTTTTAAAGATATTCAAAACGTCCAAATGTTTCTCGTGCCCCTCTGCTCCCAGATCCTGTTTGCTGAAGTGTAAAGCTGGAGAAACTCCCGCAGCACTGGGCTGGGGCTGCAGCAGTGGACTCGCTCGCCCTACTGCTGTGCAGTTTGCCAATGTCCTCATCTCACTCCCAGCCTTCAGGTGAGACTCCCTCTGAGGCACCGGTGGCTCTTCATGTTTAGTGTACTGCTCGCTTTTGCAGAGGGGATGATACTGCAGTGGAGGGCTGAATTTGGCCTTCATGGAGTCGGATGCACAGTGCTTAGCCGGAGGGGCAAAACTAGGGCTTCCCTGGGGACCCACAGCCTGCTTGCTGTTGGTGGGCTGCGTGCTGGGCCTGGATATGACCGTTTGAGTAGGTGTTACACTTCTGCTATAGGCTCCCATTTGCATAAGCTTGGAGTTTGCCTCGTATTTACTCTTCTGTTGTGCCGCTATGCTGTACTGCTCCTGGGAATGGTTTAACTTGGGCTGTCTGTACCCATCCAGACCCGATAAGCGTGGACCACAGTGGCTGAAGGCGTGACTGTCCTTGGACTGATACATACTCCCGGACTTTGCAGTCGTCCCGACAGAAAGAGAGCTGTTTTTGGAGCCTGGCAATGCGCTTGGCACTTGAGTGCGTGTGAATCTGGCAACGGGCAAAGGCTGGCACTCCTTACCGCCCAGAACAGGAGGGGGGCCAGTACGCCCGCTCCTTGCCAGAAAGATCAGGTTGTTTTTAATACTCTTGAATCCATTCTGCTGAACCCAAGGGGGGACCATCGAGTTACAGCTGATTTTGTGCAAAATTCTTTTGTGCATCCACAGGACTTCAGGGTAATAGGTCTTGTGACTGCAAAAAGGGCACGGGTAGACAATTAAAGCAGCCTGCAAGGATGTATTCAGATTTTTATTGCATGAATCATCCCTTGTCGATTTTTCACTCAAATCGAGTGGAGCTACTTCTTGAGCTTCAGCACCTTTTTCTAGAGGATGCTCCCTGTGCAAGGCCAGCAAATTTTCTCTAGCACAACTAGCCTGCACTTCAAGCGATGTTTTCAAGTCCATGACCATGTTTGAGGATGCCTGGCTCAAGCCCGAAGCAAAGCTAGCAAAGCGACTGGAGCACGGAAGCCCTTGGCTGTGGTGAAATGCTGGCATCTTTATGTCTGCAGAATCTTTTACATCTTGGTATTTCGAAAAGGGCTCCTTGATGACACTCTGCAGTGCTGACACCAGGGCAGGAATCTCTGGTTTAGGTTCCTTGGCCTTGTTTTCTCTAGCATTGCAGCTTCCCAGCTTTGGAAGTTCATCCAATTGAGGTGTTACCATGGGGGCTTCCTCTTCAGAAAAGTTGCAGTGGTATGGCTTTTCATCTGAATGGGAAAAAAACAAAACCAAACAAAACATCATTGTCACTTTACAAGGAAAGAAGCCAAAGGACAGGGTAAATGTCAAGATTAGGAAAAGATGGCAATTGAAAAAAAACAAACTTGGTATTAGTATTGGAATCATAGAATCAGTCAGGTTGGGAGAGACCTCCAAGTTCACCCAGTCCAACCTATCACCCAGCCCTAGCCAATCAACTAGACCATGGCACTGAGTGTCCCATCCAGCCTTATCTTGAACACCTCCAAGGGACAGCAACTCCACCACCTCCCTGGGCAGCTAATGACACGCTACGGACTAAATGTACTGTGTAAGTAAGAAAGTCTTGAAATGAAACCCAACAGTTCAATTTACTTTTAATAATGACTGCAAAGTCTGGGTAAACTGTCTAATGCTGCATGCCCATGACACTTTGAAGAAAGAACAATTCAGTCATACCCCCCATGTTTGCATTCTGGCACTGTGAGAAAAATAAACAAATAATGCAACCACTTAATGCTTTAAAAGAAGTGAAGATAATGGAGGCAGATAGTTAAAGGTCTGTCAGCACTTCCATTATAAGCTCCTATTTACAAAGGGTTTATAACTCAGCAATAAAAATTGGCTCCACATGGAAATGAAGCACGTAAGCAGGTACAGCACACAGAATATATTGTTCACTAAAGAGGGACTTTTGCAGTGGCAAAATCTAAGAAGTGAGTTATGAAGAAGGTAAATTTTGGATTTTTATCCATTATTTTAAAGCAGACACATTTCTATTTTAAGTTATGTTCACGTTTGAGTCAAACTTTAGGAAGAATTCACGACTGCTCACTCCACTGAGAGATAAGGAATTCAACATTTTCAGACAGTTAGATTACAGAATTCGAAGCAGACTTCCTATTTTTCTCGTTTTCTTCTTTGCTTCTCATCTCTCCAGTGTAAAATTACCTTCTTAATACATCCTGGAAAGGGAACTTACTGGGCAGTAATTAAAGCCATTTAGGGTGAATGGAGAAGAGTAGGATTTGTTTTGCTGGGAGTGTGGCTACCTCTGCCCACTCCCCCAGTGTTGATCTCTTGAGTCACTGATGAAGCCATTGAATCACTTCTCAAACCAATTCCACAGAGATGTCCACCACAGCACTAATGCTTACTGCACTGAATCCATTTAGCACGGAACTGAATTGAATCATCTGACAAACTTTCCGTTTCAATTAGCAAGCAGTTAATGAGCCACTGCCAGGCAAGTGCAAGGAGACCATGCCCCATCTAAAATGTCACCAGTCCAAAGTGATTGTCACATCTGTAGGAAGGGTGAGAATATTAAAGGAGTGAACTGCTCTAGCGCTTCATATCCTCTTGTATAATCTCATAAAAGCCAGAAAAGGGCAACGAAAGGTGAGGGGTCTGGAACACAGACCTGTGAAGAGAAGCTGAGGGAGCTGGGCTTGTGCAGCCTGGGGAAAAGGAGGCTCAGGGCAGACCTCGTTGCTGTCTACAACTACCTAAAGGGAGGTTGTAGCCAGGTGGGGTTAGGCTCTTCTCTCAGGCAACCAGCAAAAGAAGGGAACACAGTCTTAAGTTGGGCCAGGGGAGGTCTAGGCTGGATGTTAGGAGAAAGTTATTGACAGAGACAGTGATTGGCATTGGAATGGGCTGCCCAGGGAGGTGGTGGAGTCACCATCCCTGGAGATGTTCAAGAAAAGCCTGGATGGGCACTTGGTGCCATGGTCTAGTTGATTGGCTAGGGCTGGGCGCTAGGTTGGACTGGATGAGCTTGGAGGTCTCTTCCAACCTGGCTGATTCTACGATTCTATGAAACCGAAGCACTATTGCAGCAGAGTGCCACGAGCATTATTCTGCATGGTGCAACAGAAGAAGCATGGCTTTGGCTGGGGCTTCACTGCAAATAAAGTACACTTCAAGCAAAAAAAATCTTAAGCTTTTGTTTGATTCAAGGTAATTAGGTTAAAAAGAACTCATAGGTTTGTGGCCTTGCAGGGCTGAGTGATCATTCTGCTACAGTTCATTTCAGACACTCTTAGGGGGCAAACTCAGGGTAGGGGGAAATACACAACCATGTTGCAGGGGCAAGGTTTTGGGGAAGTACATGCCCAGCCAAATTTAGTTTGAAACAAAGACACTGCATACAGCAGTGAAATCTGACACTCCACATCTGTGTTATTTTCAAAGCACATCTGTCAAAGCCCCAAATATTTGTGCTCTTAAATAAGATTTTAAGTCTTCTCGTTATGATTCCAAGGAGTGGTTCCTTTGATCATCATGGTAAATAAAAAAAAGCAAAGTAAAACCACATCATTTGGTCGTAGCAGTACTCGACAGAGACTGAGCCAACCTACTGGCCATGCTGAGCAGAGTGGGCAGAGAAGGGAGGAGGGAGACACACTCTGCTCCTGGGCAGCCAGAAGGCTCCATCCACTCCTTGGCCCACCTGTGCAGCCGTGATGAAGGAACACATCAGCACACGTGGAACAGGCTGCCCAGGGAAATTGTGGATGTTGCCTCTCTGGTGGTGTTGAGCAACTTGTTTTAGTGGCTGGGCTGTTGGAACTAGGTGACCTTTAAGGTCCCCTCCAACCCAAACCATTCTATGATGCTGGTGACCTTCAGGTTGCCCTGCAAACCTCAGACACTACTCAAAGTTTTATGACTTGATTAAAAAGAATGTACTGCACTCTTTCAGCAAAGAGGACAAAGCTGAACAGAGTGTGAGGTGGCATGGATTAGGCCTGGGTTTGGCTTTTAGGTTTAGACTGTGCAGTTTAGGTCTGCACTTGGGGGGAGAAGAAGGGAAGAAGGAAGCAGAGAGAGACCACTGTCCCATGTGCCCCAATAACCATGGGTATAAAGCCTGTGACAGCAAGCCTCAAGGTGGCTACAATCCCTTCAGCCCTATTGCTTCAGCATGGCCACCAGAGGCATTCTCCAGGTGGAAAATGTAGCACAGGGTAGGAAAACAAAAGCATTTCTCAGGTTTATCCAGGCCTGCAGTTGCCACAATGCTGAAGGCATTCATGAGGTTATTACAAAACACAGCATCTTATATCTCTTCATAGCATCTTGGTAGATCCAGTTCCTGACGTCTCACACAAATAGCACTGAACAAACTAGGAATAATTTCTAAAGCCTTAGTAGTAGTATTTGTGATAGCTGCTTAGATGCACTCATAGCAAAAGAAGAACCTAACAAAACCAGACTCCTGCCCCAGCTCCCCCAAGATGTGGACAGAGATGCTTTTTCATTCACAGGCCAACTCACACTTCTTCAGCAGCACAAAGCAGAGCTTAACCTTTTCCCTAGCCCCATCCTGCTCCCTGCCAGGGACAAAAAGCCAGGCTGGAATGCTGCCCCGTGCCATCCTTCCTATCATGGTTGGTGGTTCAGACAGGGCTACCATCAGACAGCAAAAGCCAGGGGGTGAGAAGGGATGCAAGAGGAGAGGGTGTGCAACCCAATAATATAGGCAGAGCTTTTTGAGGAAAATAGATGAAATTTATTTCTGCCTGCTCCCAGCCACTTGCCCCAGCTGTAAAGGGGTACTAACAATCCTTTTAAATCACTGCTATGAAATATTACTCAAATCAGTGCAGCGCAGGCATTACTGTCACCAGAAACTTTTGAGATTTTATTATGGCCAGGTCAAAGCAGAAAGCCATGAATGGGATGCCTTTTGCGTGGTCTCCAGGGACCATAACTCACATTCCCCACTGAAAGAGTTCTTAGCCAAGCATGCTCTTGATTTTTATCCTACAGTCCCTGACATCTCTTCACATTTGTCTCAATTCTTTTGTTTCTTATCCCAAACAGCTGTTTAACATTTCTGCTTAGAGTGAGAAAGGTTCTTTTACCACTTCCTGGAATGTTACAGTTCTTCTGTGTCACGGATACCCAACCAACAGCTGAAGGGGAGGAATTTTACAAGGTGCCTAGCTAGGAGGTGGCTGCTCTTACCATCTTGTGCCTTCAGTTTGGCCACAGCTTCAAATATTGATGGCACTGAGGGCCACAGGAGAGCAAAGAAGCAGAGTAAGAAACACTAACCATATGGAAAGGCATGAGTTAGAAACAGGAATATTTAGGGGCTTGACCAGCTCTTCAGAAATACATCTAACTGCCATCACTCATTTACATGTCTCACAGAGGCAGACAGAAGTAACTTCCTTTCTCCCCACATACATGTAACCCTCTTCTTTCTCCCCAACACAAATAAACTCCACTTGCTCCTTCCCTAGCTCTGTTTCTCCACAAAACTGCATTTCAGGACAGGCTGCACAGCTGTTCTAATTCACGAGGCTTCGTATAAAGCAAACCAGGCTACAAGCCTAAGGACAATGAAACCCTGATTTCTATTCAAAAGAGCAGAACTGGCTAGAAATTGGCCCCTCTTCTGGCTAGCATTACAGCACCAGGAGCTGAAGGCAAAGGAGCAGATGTGATGTGTTTGATTTTTAGTAAACATTTGATAGTGATTTGCACTTAAGAGATGAACGCTGTGGCTCAGTTTGAAAGAGTGACTGCAAATAAATTATGATGAAAGCAAAGGGTAACATTGGAAGAAGCTGTAATATGGCAAAGAGCTGCAGTAGGTCCTATTTCACTTGGTGTTTTCTTTAACGATCCAGAAGAGACTCCAGACAGCACGTGAACTTAAATCTCCAGGAAATACTGCGTTTGGAGGTGCTGCAAAAAATAGCTGGGACAAGGAAAGGGCACAGGGACTTAGAGAGAATAGAAATGCAGTCTGAAAATAATCAAATCTGGGGAAAAATACCACAAAAACACCAAAGAAAAGAAAAGAAAAGAAAAGAAAAGAAAAGAAAAGAAAAGAAAAAAAAAGAAAAGAAAAGAAAAGAAAAGAAAAGAAAAGAAAAGAAAAGAAAAGAAAAGAAAAGAAAAGAAAAGAAAAGAAAAGAAAAGAAAAGAAAAGAAAAGAAAAGAAAAGAAAAGAAAAAAAAGAAAAGAAAAGAAAAAGCAGGCTAAGACAAGTGAAGGGAAACAAGCCAAAAAAAAAAAAAGAGACCAAAAGGTCACTGAAGTGACTGGGGGGAGGGAAAAAAAAAAGGCACCAAAATTTTAGTTGATTATGTTTCAAACTTGAACATTTAAGGTGAGTGAAATCTGAGTTTGAAAACAGTTATGGTACAGCACACAAACAAACAAAAAAATGCTTTTCTACACGGTATTCTCTAGATCTATAAAATTACTAATTCAGTTGCACAGCAGAAATGCTTTAGTTATGTCACACTTCAAGGATCACCTTTTCTTTTCAGTTTTTTGTTGTTTGTTTTTTTTTTTAAGATAAGAGAGACCTGAAGCCATCTCCCATCCACAGAACCACAGATGCAAATGCTAGCAAGGTTATTTCAAGCACAGTCAGAGAACAGGCACCAACAAAGCAACTGGGGAAGAAGATGGGGAAAGATATCAGGTGCAGAATCTGTCAGGCATGTTGTTAGGTACCAGGGGTATGATGAAAAACAAGCCTGAAAGTTCACAGTGAACTTTCTTCCTCCTGCTACTTGCATAGTAGCTCCTTGAGGAATATTTGGCTTTGTTGTTATCTAGGGTATGGACTCTACAAGCCTCCCAGAGACCGATGGGGAGCTGCAAGAGCAGCTCTATGTGCAAATTACTCCACTCTCCCCTTCTGTAGTATCTTTTCATCACCCTCAGCTTTGCACAGGTGCACATCAAGTGCAAAAGGCTTCGTGCTGAAGCCCAAACGCAAACTCTTCTCTAGCATTTGGGTGCTTTGGGATGTGTCTCCCAGGTATCAGCTCTTCCAAAGTCAACACAGCCTTTATTTGAAGGTGAGGGAAGGAAAGCGTTCACAGCAGAGCACATAATGAAGTGAAAGTGCACATGTGGGTAAAATGGCTGCTGCTGGCAGTGTGCCACAGGCATGACATTTCCAGTATTCATCACATCTCAGTGGGTTGTGTGTGAGGGGTTTTTTTTAAGTCACTATATATGTGGTGCATGGGAATTCCGGGCAGTGGCACAGCTAGCGCTGACTTACCAATCCTTCCACCTCTGTACTCCTCACAGAGGTCTCTGAGGGTAATCTCTGCAGCATGGGAAAAAGCCCCACAAAAATAACAGGCAAAGATGTAGCTCCTGTTATCAGAGTACTTGCAACTGCTTTTTTCAGTCTTTATCCACACTAGCTTGACCCAAGGGTAGTTAAGGCTTCAGTGGGGTTTCTGCTGGTTGACCCTTAAATAAAGATGAGGGGAGGTGACACTGCTTTGTCTGGCCTCACACAGCAAGGCAGCAACTGAAACATCCAATCCCATGGACACATCCTGCTCAGCATGGTCCCAGTTTGGACTGGGCACAGGACTTCCCAGTTGTGCCCCACAGCCCCTGTATGCCCAGTGAGCTTCAAGAACATCTCCACATCTTTCCATCACACACGTGGCTGCTCCAGCTCCAGCCAGGCAAAGCACAGCACTGAGAAAGCAAAGTGAGTTGTCCATGTTACACATGGCTTTTGCATCTCTGTCCCCAGCTTACAAAGCTTCAAACCTGCTTTCCTTCCTCTAGGAAAAATTACAGCAAAGTGAATGTAGAAGAAAGTGTCCATCACTCCCACTCACAGACTGAACTGCAGCAAAGCTGCTACAGCAGCTTAAAACACACAGGCATACACTTTCAAAGAGCTGCTTGGATCCCAGGAAGTGGTGAGGGAACAGCAAGTACAGAATTAGATAATGTCAGAGGCTGAAAAGGACCTGGAAAGATCACCTGGTCCAGCCCCCACTGCCAGAGCAGGATCACCTAGAGCAGATCACACTGGAATGCATCCAAACTGTTCTGGAATAAAGTTGAGGGCTATAGGAAGCAATTTTTACAAGGGAAAAAAAAAAACAACCCACAAACAAAAAACCTAAAAAAAAAAAAAATTCTGCTTTGCTGTTTTACTTCTTCAATACATAACGATGATATTTAAATTCTCATGCTGCTATAGAGAATACTTATCCATAAATCACAGGTAAAATAAAGGGAAAGAGGAACACATGCACAGGACCAATACAAAAATACTTGGAGGGACTGCTTCCCAGAACGAAAACTGCACAACTTGGCTTTGTCTTAAATCTTGCTGCTCATAATATACTTTGGGTGGGGGGGGGGGGGGGGGAACCAAATAGATTATGGGATATAAAACCCCTGGAATGCTTTGCAAAATTAGGAGGTGATTAGGCTAGATGATACCAATTTGAGTAACACAGCTTTGTCATAATTCCAAAGTTACCAGCAAATCCAGGATGAACTGCTCCAAAAGCCATGCAGAGTACTTCCAATGCACCCTGTAGCTGCTCGACATTTCTCCCTGTGTGGCCCTCCCTGGTGCAGGTAGGAGGAGGAAAAAGAAAGGGCCTAAGACGATGAATACAGCAGGATATATAATTACATTTGAGAGGCTTGGGTTTGGGTAGAGGCTGTTGTGATTTCTGGTTCCTTTATTTTTTAATCTGTCAAAACTATTTGCAGAGGACATGACTCCAGTTTTAATTTTATTTTTTTTTTTTTTTAAGCAAGCAGCAGCCTCCCTGTGCAGGCACTCCAAACCACACACTTGTAAATCTTCCTGGAGATCTTCCCTTTTGTTCCAGCAGTCAGATTTGCCATAATGCCTGCTCCAGAGTACCTTCTTAGCCACCACCTGTTTCTCCTCCTTCAAGTGCATTAAGGAGAAAGGCTTTCCAAGCCAGGACTGTGGATTGGCAGCCACCCCATACAGATTAACATTCCTCATCCAATATTTCATTTCTCCTATCATTTGTTAAGTGTGGGTAGTGTACTGCCATACATCATAAAGCCCTTTACTGGAGCTGCTCAAGTCTAAAAACAGAGGGTACAGCTGTGCTGTAGCCTAGCTTACTCCAGAAATACCTAAGCTACAGCCAGCAAACCCAGCATGGTAACAAAAGCAGTACAGTTATGGAAATAAGGAGCTCTTCCTGACCTAATTTACCTTGTTTCTCTTGCTCAAGGCCATGCTGCCATGGCTGGTGGCTCTATTCACAGACCTAAAGCAGTCAAAGATCTCTGCTGTGCAAGTCAGGGACATCAAATACAGCAGCACGTCACAGAAAGCTGAACTTAGATGACAAGGACTACACATATTTAAAGATCCACTAGGTATACACTACTTGGGCAGAAAATCAGCTACTCTGTTAGTAATTTTATTCAGGGTTTCAAAGGAAAAAGGACTTTGGAAAGACATAAGAAGAAGAAAAATGTGGAATAGGAAAAGAAGCAAGCATTTCACATCCAAGATACAAGCCAGGCAGGCTGAACTATCAGCAGTGGAAACTGGATGTGCCTGGTGGGGGGGGACTTTGCTGGGTAATTATCACTGTTCCATGGTGCCACACGGATGCAGCAGGCTAGAGAGAGAGCCCAGCAGCACCTCAAGGTGCATGAAAGCTGTAAGGTACTCATAGATCAAAAGTTCACTTGAAAAGCTCAGCTCCAGGATCCGGGAAGGATATGGCTACAGGCACAAAGGCAGCCTCTAGCCTCTTAGCCAAGGCCACCAACTCAGTACCAACTGCACTAAATGTGCTGTGAATGTGCCACATCACTTACAGCCCTCAGCTAAAGACGTCGAGAGAAGCTGTAGGTCCTTGCTTGCTAGTTCCAGCTCCCCTCCAATCCACCTCGTCTCCAGCTCACCATTAGCAGTGTCTGCTCCTAATGAGGACTCAGGGCATGGGTATTTGTAGGCTGACTAATTGCTACCTAAGTAGCTTTTCCCTTCCTCTTCCCTTTCTTTCCAGTGTCTTCCCCTGCTCCTTTGTATAGGAACAGAGGAAACTAACTACGGGAGGCACTTCCAGCAAAGTAAGTGGCCTTTCAGACGTGGCTTGAAACAACTCTGTGACAGCTTTAGGCAGACCACTAAAGAACTCAGCCATTTACTGGCAACTTCCATAATCCCCTTGAAGAGCTAATAGACAAAGCAGGCTGGAACCTGTGGCCACCAGCACCGCAGCACCAAAGGCAGCTGCCTGTGCCTGAAATGTGCTCTAAAAAGGATTTGCAGTTTTTTGCAATTTTCCTGACACTTTCCCTTTTATACCAAAGGGGTAAAAACCATGAGCTCTCGAGAACACCAAAGTTCTGGGCTCACTTAAATTCTTACTCTTCAAAGTCTTGCCACCCTGGAAAAAAGAGGAAGGGAAAACAAACCAACAGCAAAAAAACCAAAAAAAACCCCAAACACCTTTTAAGATGTAATTAAGAGACAAAAAAAAAAAAATATCCCAGCACCTATTCATAGGTGGTGTATAGGCTTCCCATTTCAAAGAATAGGAGGCCTTCTGTTGGGGAGGGAAGTCAGATGAGAATCATCCCACAGTGCATGACGTAGCTCAGAAAGGTCAGGAAACAAGGGGATGTCTCAAAGATGCATTGGAAAAAGAAGAAAGCAGCAGCTGTAAATGTTTGGGTCTTTTTTTTTTTTTTGGGTGGGGGTTTAATAAATCTTTCAAATAACAGAAACATTGTTATGCTAAAGGAGAAAGGGGTGGGAGGAATTGAATCCACTTGAAAATGGGGCAACGGCCACGCATCACTTTTAAAACAAGCACTGCAGACAATGAAGCAGTAATTCCGCACCTCTGAGTGGTTATTATTTGTATCAGGTCCTCGTTTTAAGAAGAGATGTGTTAAAACGCTGAAATGTTATTAAATACTGAAACTAACTGCCACATACAGTGCACAGGAAGCTTCCCAACTTTTAAAGCTAGCACCGAGGCTGAAGCTGTAAATGCAGCGGGAGCGAAAGAAACGCTGAAAAACACTGCCACAGGCTGGCTTCATTTGGAATTTCTCCTTCTTAAAAAAGATTGAAACAAAACCCACCCACAAACAAACCAAAAACCTGACAAAAAGCCCAACACATCCAGAAGGGCTGAAAAGTTATTTCAGATTTCATTCACCTTTCCTACCCCACATTCTGCAACGTACTTTACTAGCAAATAGGAAAGTGTGTTTAAGTGCAACTTACAAATTTGGTGTGATAGGCAAAAGCTTCTTACCTACAACAGCCTGCAAACACTATTTGGGGTGAAAATGCCCATCCAACCTCACTGACCTGTCTCACCTCCATCACGGTGAAATCATGGTGAAGAAATCACTGTGCCTGCTGCAGGATTAATGAGGGAATACTTTAAAATGTTGATGGTCAGCTATACAAAGTGTCCTTAGAAGATGCCTGCCGCTTCAGTGGCTTCTCTCCTCAGGCATGAAGACCTGGCAGGATGGAGAAGCACCTCGCTGGGATCAAGGAACAAGTTGCATCAGTTCTTAGGTAAGGGCTGTGGCCTGGTGTATTTCTTCACTGACACCTCTCCTCCTAAGGAGCTCAAGTGTTAAATTATTCCCCAACGTCCAGGTCTTAACAGGGGAAGCGATTTTTTTGGAAGCTCAGTAAGGCCATCTGCTTTCCCAGCAGCCCACGACAGGTCTGGTCAGAGCAACTCCAGCAGGCTTCAACAATGCACTGGGGAGGGATGAGGGGAACTGAGGTAACCCAAACCACCTCCCCACCACTAAGCTGTATGTCATTTGCAGGGGCTGTTGTTATGCACAAGAAACTCCACGGGGTGGGGAAAAGAAAAATAAATAAGGCAAAGAAAGTACAATACTTTCTTTTTACCAATAAAGTTACCAATAAAGACAAAGGTCTTCAGATCACCTACATCACTTACTTGTCATTTCACCACACCCTCCTAGTACAAAAGGCAGGACACCCACACCCCCCCCCATCCCAACCAGTTAAGCCCTTAGCATTTCCCAGCAGAAATAACACTTGCCTAAAGAAGAACGGGCCTCAGAAATTAATCTGGTTAATTCAGACCCTTAAATAACAGAAAATCATGCAGAAAAATTGATGTTTGCCCAGATATGCAAAAAAAAAAAAGGCAGATGTAAACAATTGCATGGCATGTGTGTGTCTCCAGTAGCATCACATGTGTGTGTGTGTGTGTCTCCAGCAGCATCATACGTGTGTGTGTATGTCCCCAGTAGCATCACACAAAGAAGTACTTACTAGTACCACAACTGATCTGGCAAAGATACAGGTTAAGCCAAATTCAGGAAAACAAAGGGGTTCGAAAATCCTCCTCCTGAAACTCAGAATAGTTTTAAATCTGTCCACTAAGATGAATTCAATCCATGAGTTAATCTGCCTGCACACCTGACTACAAAGAGAGCGACAAGAACAGTCTCTGTGGCACAGGCATTGTGATCAAAAGAAATGCACAGCTTCCAAAGTGACTCAAAGCATTTGCAGAGATTATGTGGCTAACAGAGTTGCCTATCCCCCATGAATTAAGTAATACCTTCTTGGCACCCCTAAGGTGTACTTCATCTTGGCACCTCCGTCTGCATACAAGTAACGCTTTCAGTTAAAATCCCACCCCATGAATTTCTCAACACGTACAGCACATTTTGACCTTTTTGCCACCACAAGCACATCATCATAGCTCCAGCATCCCCAAAAAAGCACAACTAAACCAGATTTTGGTCTCACAGGTACCCTGCCCATATGAAAACTCTGGTGTTTTCACTGTCATTACAGGTACTGTTATTTTCCCCGCATGCCAGGAAGAGGAGCTGGAGGAAGAGTAAGGAAGGAGGGAGGAGGCGGAGACCAGAGGTAGAAAGCTGTGCTCTTGCCGTCCCAGCCGCCGCCGCCAGGTGGCGCCACCGCCCAGCGGATGACACCTGCCGCCGGCGCCCGTTCCCTCCGGAGCTGCTGCTTTGCGCTGGGCTGCTCCGGGTGATGCCGGAGCCTCCTGCCCCAGAACCCCCTCTCCACCGCACAAAACCATCCCCAAACAGACAAAACACCCAACCACAGCAATCAAGAATAGAACATAAGTTCCCCACCGAAAAAAAAAAAAATACCCCACAGGTGACAGGGCTCTCACGGCTGCTGCTCACTACACATGGGGGACCCATCACAGACACTAACTTCCCCTCCCCTATGTATGCAGTCTTGCACCTGTGGCCTCGGTCCTCTGCACTGAAGAATACTGGTAAGTTGCGGGGGGAAAAAAAAGAAAAAAAATCACAAAAAAAA
>VWZI01002854.1:54772-68112 GCA_013396835.1 Psilopogon haemacephalus | reverse complement strand
CAAACAAATGTAAAAAAAAAAAAAAGACAGAAGAAAAAAAAAAAAGTGGCAGCAAACAAACAAAGCAGAACAAATAAAGAAGGGCTTGCACCCCAGAAGCATCCCCAAGTGATAGCACTGCCATGCAGGAAAACGCTCCCAGGACAAAGCAGTCCTCACTGGGATTCCTCCCTGCTCCACCTCCCGCTTGGGGCACTCCACTCCTGCACTAAATGTGAGCTGATTTCGTGCACCGTGCAGGTCAAGACACTGACACAGTGTAGGAGACCACTGTCACGCTCCTGAAAGGCAGAGGGAAACACTTCGCAGCCTCGAAAGAGAAGTAGCCGCAGGATTGGGATTTGCAGCCTCAAAAGATAAACTAGCCACAGGACCGGGAAAGGGGCAGGCATCATCCCACAGGTATTCCTATTGCACTTTCCACCAGCTGTGAAGTTGGGAAGCCTGGTCCCCACCGCGAGGAAGTCTCCCAGCAGAGCTCCTCTGCCATCCATAACCCAACTCACACATCCTGCTACGCTTCTGATGGAGGGACCAAGTGCAGGGTCCTTCCCATTGCTCCAGGGCAGAGGAGGCTCCATCCTCTCAAAGGACAAACACTTTCCATGTACTTAACAACTAAGACCAGCTCCCTCTAAGTCAAAGTGTCAGCAGTCACTGAGAAAACAGAGGCAAGAGAAACTTCTCAGCTGAAGCTGTGTCTGGTTTAGTCACCTGGGGTGTAATTACAGAAACATCAGGAATGGAGACCAAGGAGAATATTTTGATGGGGGTTTCCACATCGTTTGCTATATTGTACCTTTTGTTGGTTTGTTTTCTTTGGGTTTGAGGAGGTTTGTTGTTGTTGGGGGGGTTGGTTTGTTTGTTTTGTCTGGGTTTGAAGGGGTTTGTTGCTGTCGTTTTGGGGGTCTGTTTGCTTATTTTGTCTTGGGTTTGGGTTTTGGGGGTTTTCGTTTTGTTTCTTGTTTGGTTTGGGGAGGTTTGTTTTGTTCCTTGTTTGGTTTGGGGGGAGGTTCTTTGTGTTTTTGTTTGGTTTTGGGGAGTTTTGGTTTGGTTTTTGTTTGTTTAGTTTTGGAAGCTGTTTGGTTTTTTTTTTTAAACCAAAACTCTGTTGAAATAAACAGTCTCCAACACACCTTAATACAGGTTACTTTACAGGAAGCACCGTGCTCACGGATGGCAGAAAAGAGTCCATTTTAGGGGGGAAACAAAACCTCCAACACAGCACTTTTTGACTTTTGTTCACTGCTCCTGCTCTGTAGAAAGATGCCTGACAAAACAAGCCAGAGTTTGGGCAGTCAGCAGTAGGATGAGGTAATGGCAATCTCTATCCTTCTTTTCAGAGAATCCTTCTTGACGGATGGTAATCAGCCCACATGCATCTAGCTCCCTGCAGGAAAGGATGGCTTGAACTTTCCTAGTGCAGCCACTGGGGAAAATACAGAAACGTGGGAGAAGAAAATACAAAGACCTCACACAAGTATCTGTCGAGCACTAATTGAGAGAACATTCTTGCACATTTGTGCTGTAGGAATGGGAGAAAGCTTCGCTTGCACACAACTAACAGGAAAGCAAATCAATGAGCACTAATGCCCACAAGAAAACAGGTATCTATGGAGATGGTATCTCCAATATTTGCAACTGGGTCAGCTTTATGGTCAGAGGAGGACAAGCTAACATGCTGCAGCAACACATCATTAAATTTAAAGTATCTGGAAAGGGCATGTAAATTTAAAAAAAAAAAAAAACCACAAAAAAACACTCCAGAGTTTGCCAAATGTAGTGAGGAAATGAAAAAAAAAAACAACCAAGTACCTTTTTTATGTTCTGAATTCAATTTCAAGCCTAAGACAAAGACCAGGAGCAGAATAAATGGAGCCAACTCTAATTCTCAGAAAAGAAATCATGGATTTAAGGAGGGAGGAGTCTCTGAGACAAAGGCCTACGTTTGTTAAAGGACTCCTGTTTTTTAGCATTAAAACAGACTTTGTATTGTTTCATTCAGAGCTTTTGGAAAACAAATACATTTCAACATGCACGCACTACCTGTCACTAGACACCCACACTGCACTGGGCACCTCTGACTGCCACCCATTCTCCATTTCAGCCTATGCAGGAATGAGAGCAAACCACCCATGCTCCATTTCACTATTTGCCAACAGGGAGAGCAACAGCAGCAAAGTCAGGACATGCATTTTAAAGGTGTTTTGTGGAAGCTAAATGAGAAGCGGCGCTTTCGAAGGAAATTTGCAAACCAAATAATTGCCTGGTTTAAAGATTTAGGTTTAATTCCCATAATTCTTTCTCAGAATAGAAGCTCCCTGCAAAATATCAGAGTACAGATGACCACAGAGCTTACCAGGGAGTTTCCAAGGCTCTGTCTTGATTCAGGATATTTGTTGATGAAATACTGGCTTTCCCAAGCTCACTGTTGACTGAGGATAGGGAGACACTGGCACAGGTTGCCCAGGGAGGTTGTGGCTGCTCCCTACCGGGAGGAGGTTGGATGAGCCCTTGAGTGACCTGTTCTAGTGGGAGGTGTCCCTGCCTATGGCACAGGGGGGTTGGAATTGGATGAGCTTTGAGGTCCCTTCCAACCTAAAACATTCTATGATGCTATGATAATGATGCCTTCTGGAGCTTTTTCCTCCATACCCTTCCAGCATCTCAAGAACATATCTTACTTGCTACTTAGAGAATTCTTTCTCTGTACTTTTGCCTTCCTCCATTTTCTGGTTCACAAGGAAAATACTTATCTTAGAGAGTGGATGGTTTTGTAACTAAAGGCATTCAAAAACATTTTAAGTTACAGTTTGCAGTATTACCACATACTTTAGTCCCGTAAATGACCATGAGAAAGTTGTTCAATTGAAATGGGGAAAAAAAAAAAAAAAGTAAAAAAAAGATTCCTGTAGGCAGTAAGTCTTAGCCAAGAAATTCATGTTCCCTCAATTTAAATATTAAAATTCAGACTTCATTTAAACTACCAATAATTTCATACAGCTGAGCATTACTGGCACTTGCATTGTGCTAGAGGTCTTCTTGCTGCTTAGTGGTGAACTTAAAAGTGAATTAAAAGTTTTATCCTGGAAACCTCAACAGGAGCAACCTGGAACATTTAAGACTATGGAGTCCCTTTAATATTGGTGTTATAATGCAACCCTTTTATTTTCCCCAGGCAAATCCAAAGTGCAAGTACCATACCAGCTCTTCTATTTTATTCTGCATGTCTAAAAATGCATTGTTACTGCAGTGCTGTGCTCCTGTATTTACAATGAGAAGTGTCTTTAAAAATGAGCTGAATTTTTTTAAACACACTGCTTCAAAACTGATCCACTACTACTGGCAGCAAACTTTATCTGCAATGTTAGAACGTAAAGCTAAATTTTTAATAGGAATCATTTCGGTGTAACCTAATTATCCAGGTTACTATCTGAGTCATCTTGTTACTAGGCTAAAAAACAAAAACAAAANAAAAAAAAAAAAAAAAAAAAAAAAAAACCCCAAAAAAAAAAAAAAACCAAAAAAAAAAAAAAAAAAAAAACAAATAAAAAAACCTACAAAGCACAAAGCAATACTTTATCTCACATTACTGAATCACAAGAAATAAATTATTTTCCATGGAAAGCAGTGACTTAAATATTCTAATATCACACTGTTACAAATAGTACTTTCAAAATGCATCTATTTGCATCTTAGACCCTTTTAAAGTAGCTTTCATGACATTTCCTAGCTTTCAGTTTAACACAGTATGCAAAATTCAATGGATCAGCCTAGGCTGTGTTAAAGTTGCTTCCAAATTCTAGGCTGATGGGTTCTATAATCCAAGCTGAAAAACAACAGGAGGGGTTGTAAAGAGTTTCTCTGTTCCTCTGCCAGTCTTCTCAAACCCAAATCCTTGCTGATTTAGTTTTCTCCGTTCTTCAGACTCTCTGTGCAAGAGATGGCTACAGCCTCAAAATGATGATCCACCACTGCACAAGGCTCACCTCCCTCTGGAACACCCTCTGAGCAAGTCTTCTGTTCTCCCAAAGCCAGAAACACACCATCAACAGACACTTCTACTCTGACTGTCATGCTGAAGGTGGGTGCCAGCCTACCTCTTCTACCAACCTCCTTCCTGCATCTAAGAGGATCTAAGAAATCCCCTACATGATGTGGCCTGTCCTCTAAGACATGAAGACTCAGGGTGATAATGGGTCAAGGCAGACTAAAGATAGATCAGCCTGCCCTAAGAACTTAATAGCTTGTTACAGGGAGTTGTAGTGCTTAATAAGGCAAGGAAAAACTCTATGGTCTGTGAGGTGTTGCTCCCTACAGCTTGGCCAATGATACAGACTGGAAAAACAAAGAAAAAAAACCCAAAACCAACCAACCACAACAACAAAAACAACACCAAACCAAACCAACCAACCAAAACCAACTAAAAATAACAAAAGAAACAAAAAAATCCAACAACAGCAGCAAAAAATAGATACACAAGTTGTGTTCATCACCATTCTACTACTCATCACTAAGTCAGTCTCAGAATCAGTGACAATACCCTCATATCCTTGATGTAAAGGCCACATTTCCCAGGTGATGCTGGTTGGAGATGTCAAAGATAAATCACCTCTGCCTACTCACTCCCTGAACTGGTACCAGGGCAGGCTCTCCTGCAAATTGCTGGAAGCAGACACCAGCTCTACCACATCTCCTCCTCATCAGTTTAAAGGAAATCTGCTGGACTGGCAGCTCTTCCCCTTTCCCTTGCTGAACTCCAGAAACCATCAGCAGCTTGGCAGATGGCTACAGGTCTTCACCCAGCCTTAACCTACATGTCTCTAAAGCACTGCCAAGGAAAGGCCCTGACACCACACTGCAGCCTCAGGATACAGCGTTTGGAAGAATGCAGAAGCTCGACCTTCTTAATTAGTTAATTCCCCAGAAGGGCTTCATTCCATGAACATCTGCTCTTCCAGGGAATGTTAGATTTTGTTGGAAGAAGCAAAAGCAGGAACAAATCCTCTGCATCCATAGGACTGACATTTTAAAATCAAACTTGCAGACCATTAGAGTAAGGGGATTTCTTTCATGAAGCAACCTTGCCACAGCCCATCAGTTTAAGACCCCACCTCTCTTATCCAAGGATGCTAAAGCAGCACTCTTGATGTCTTCTTCAAATTTGGAAAAAAAAAAAATATCTATGGGTTTATATTTTTGCAAGGGAAAAAAAAAGTGATAAAAGAAGGCAGGTATATCTGGAAAAAAAAAATACATAAATGCTAGTACTGCTAGAGAATGGCAGAAGTTGGCTTCCAACTTCTTTGCCCGTTAAAAAAATACGATGGTATTTTGGACCTGACAAGAAATAACCAAAATTGCTACAGTGCTTCCCCTGTGAGCAAAACAAGTCAGGAATAGAAATGTATGAGCCACTGCCCCAAGTGCTCCAGTGGTACTCTGAGGCACATCAGACTGTGCTGTGCAGAGAAGCATCCCTGAAGCACTATAACTTTGCTTAGAACTTCTAATTCAGAAATCTCCCAGTGACCCCATTACCAGCGTAGCATAGAGAAAACAGAGCTGGACTCAGTATATGAAGGCAATGACTATTCAGGGAGCTTTAATCAGAAGGAATTTAACTGAACAAACAGCCGTGGCTCCCAGAGAAGGGCTGAGTACTTTTTAAAATTGAAAGTAGCTGACCATATGCTTTAGAACAATAAGATACAATTATTACACTAAAACCCTTTAATTAATGCATGCAACAGAAGCTGCGATTTTTAAACCTTAATCTCCCTGTCATTTCAGTTTTTAAGAAATAGTAAGAAGCACCCATCTGCTCAAGCTGCCACACAAGGCCCAAAGTTCTGTTCTCACACCAGTTTTGCACCGGATGTCTCAATAAATTCACTGCTTATTTACATCAGCCAAAACGGAGGGGAAAAAAAAAAAAAGCTGCCGATCCCCTAAGCTTGCTCTTCTGCAAAGAACTGACAAAATACATTTTGCTGTTACACACACACCCCCCCCCCACCCCATTTTCCCCCCTGTCCTGCTAAAAACAGGGGCTTGCTCTCCCCAAAAAAAAAAAAAAAAAAAAAGAAAACCCATAGAGCATTTTGAAAACCCTGACAGATGTTTAATTACAGAAGCACTAGCAGGCATTATTTGGGAAGGTCAAACATAGGAGGGCTGTAGCTGACGACCAAATGGCTAAAGTGTCTGTTGCACCATTAGTGAACATAAAGGAGGGAAAAAAAAAACAAAACCCAAACCAACAAACCAAACCCCAACAACTTTGCTAATCCACATTTTCCTAACTCAAGCACTTAATACTTCACACGCAAGGCAAAAAGCTGCTGGTAGCGCAAGGCGTCTGAATAACCATTTAATAGCAGGAATCTGTGCTGCAATCTCAGGTTACTTAGGGGTGCCTTAAGAAATACAGCAAACAGCAGCCAGCGCTGGGTTATGAAATATCAAACCAAACTCTTGCTCTCAACATCTAAGAACAAAGTACTTTTTGTAAGGNTCATTTAAATAGGTCCTTTAGTCACTGACGTAAATGAACAGGGATCTACAGTGTGTCTGAGCTTTGTGGCAGGAAGAGAATAGAGATGGCACTGCCTTTTCTGCTGTTATTCCCAGCTGCTTCTTGCAAATTTCTGATTGCCTAGCATTTCTTACACAAGGTTCCCACTAATAAAACTTTCTTATTCAGAAAGTTAGAAAATCTTATTTGACCTATTTAAAAAAAAAAAAACAAAAAAAACCAGAACCAAGAAGCAAAACCACAAACAAACAAAATCTGACACTACAGTCACCTGAACCCACGAAAAAAATGTTCTGGATGTGCCTCTGAGCCAAGCAGGACTTGCCCCTTCTGTGCAGAGCCGGATTCAGAAGCAATTTGTCTTCACCCCTTAGCCATCCCTCCCAGCTGACAGCCAGGCGGCCACACTGCGCCACGATGCTGAAGTGTGTACTGAGCATGCACCAACACCAAATATTGTCCTAACAGATTTAAGCATGCCTCAAAGCACATTGTTCTGACAGCGCCTGGGTCTCCGTCATCACTCTCCTAGCTATCAATGATTTCTGGTTAATTTTACAATCACAAGAGGTACAAGCCTCCATCTGGTTAGTCTACATATTATTGCAGAGTTGGAATCACACTGATCAACAAAATATGCTGGCTACTAATGCTGTGTTAAGGTGGACTGGTGAGTGGAGAACAGCACTACTTTTAGCTAAAGAGCCTCTATCACTACAAGGGAGCACAGTGTGAGGATCAGTGATGTTTCTTGAGAAGTGTGTGGTGCAGCTGGATCAGGGTTGGGAACCTCACACATGAGATTCAGTCTCCTGAATGTCACAGAATCATAGAATCAGCCAGCTTGGAAGAGACCTCCCAGATCATCCAGTCCAACCTAGCACCCAGCCCTAGCCAATGGCTTTGCTTGAACACCTCCAGGCACGGTAACTTCACCACCTCCCTGGGCAGCCCATTCCAATGCCAATCACTCTGTCAAGAACTCCCTCCTAACATCCAGCCTATACCTCCCCTGGCACAACTTGAGACTATATCATGTACAGCAAGAGCCTGTCACAGCTCTTCACTGGAATTAAGCTGAAGGGAAGAGACTGTTGACAGGTATCCCGGCAAGGATGCTACTTGTGTTACTACAGCCAAAACCCTTCTGCTCTGCACAAAACTCAGAAGTGCCACTTGGATGACACTGTTACATCTTCACTGAGGTTCCCTTCCATCAGACCTATACTGGGAGTGACATCTCAATAAACCCCAGTACAGACAATTCTGCTGACAGAGCCTGCAACAGTTTTCTGCAAAGGAGATGCTTCTTGTTCACCTTCCAGTTGAGGGTTAACCTTAATCATGGACTACGACTCTCTCATCCCCTTCTGCCTCATCCAGTAGAGGCATCAGTGCTGATTTCTCTCAAGCATGGCCAAATTTTGTTCTTATCTTCTAAGTATGCCCTTTTTTGTGTGACTTCCTGGTAGCTGCATGTTGAAATGCAGAACTAAGTCCTGTAGATCTGTAACTACAGCACGTTCTCAAAGAAATTAGCAAAACCCCAAATTACTGTGCTTATAAGCAATGTACTCCAGATGCAAAATAAAAGGAAAATTAAATTGCCTTTTGTCATTTTGGGCTTCAGAAATCACTTCTCCAGTAGGAAACTGAATAAATTGATTTAAATGCTCTTAAAACTTCAGCTTATTCTGTAACAGCACATTTTCATCTGAGGCTCTTCACAGCAAAACATACATAATGTATGATTATAGAATCATAGAATCAGCCAGGGTTGGAAGGGACCACAAGGATCATCCAGTTCTAACACCCCTGCCATGGGCAGGGACACCCTACCTTAGATCAGGCTGGCCAGAGCCTCTGCCAGCCTGGCCTTGAAGACCTCCAGGGATGGGGCCCCAGCCACCTCCCTGGGCAACATTATACAGTGTGACTCCCTTAAGCAGACAGTTAGGAAGCAAAGCACCTCAAGACTCATATTATGTCAATCTGGGGTTTTTTTGTATTAACCTACCAGGCCATGAGGAAAGGGCTTGCAAGCATTGCTTCTTTTTTCTCCTTTCATTGAGGAGAGCTTCCCACAGCTCTTCTCATATCTACTCAACCATCGGCCAGGGCACAGAATCTCCCAATCACATTTTATGTTCATTCATCTATCATTATTCTAAATACATATAAGGAGCCTGCAATGATGCCACCAAAATCACTGATGACACAACTACTAACCTCAAAGGAAGGAGAACCTGTCCAAAGAACATAAATAGATAACAAGCAGTAAATTCTGAGCCTCTTCCAGCTCTGAACAGCTGGAGTTCTTAAAAACCCAGTGGCTCTATGGCTTAAGCAATGAGAAACAGGTTCCAGAACTCAGCAGCAGGAATTAATAAAAATGACCAAAGGTCATCTGTAGCCTATCAATCACTATCTCGTTTACAGTTCATATTACAGTAGAAAGGTATGAATGTTGTCGGTGTTGTACACTGGCTACTCTCAGATCCATCATTAATAATTGATAGAGGTTATCCATTTGAGTCCCAGACTATTATTCAAAACTCTAAACCCACTGCTCACCAACGGCAAAGAGCACTGCAGATGAAGCACGGAGGGGGCACTAGAGGGAACTATTTTCAATGATGGCAGCACTGATGTGGGGAATGCAAATTATCTGAAAACAAAAGCTGAATTTTTCAGAGACTACCCTTTGTGAAAAAAAGCAAAAGAGCATTTCATGCCTACCTATTTTGCACAACTTACTGTCAAGAATAAAATATACCAGCTAAATATGAACTTGAGGTTTCAGTCTTAAATCTCTTAAGAGCTCAGCTGTTGGAGCTGAAGGCTGAAAAGTGCATTTGTCTCACATTCTCTTACATACTTTACACTGAGCATCTAGAATACATCTTCCTGATAAAGTGACTTTGACCTACAATCAAAGAAGGAAGAGCCTTTCCATTATGGAACAAGATTTTGATGCTACTTAAAAAAAAAAAAAAAAAAAATCATAAACCAGGAAGAGCTACATTTACAAACTACACTTGGGTGCCCAAGGAGCTAAGACTTGCAACAAGACCTATATTTGTTCTAATCTCAACACCACTGTTACCTGAGTAACTTCCTGCATGACAGCATTGACTCCAGTGGCAGCAAATGGCAGCATACCTTTGAAACTCAGAGCAAAGTTAGAACGTGCTGACTACCAATAGTCCTGCTCCCTACTGCCTTGCAAGGTAGGATGCTTTATCTACAGTTCACCAGGACTGAAGAATCACCATCTGGAACTCTTAAGTCCATACCAAAAGACGCAAAACACGATCGGCAATTTCATCTTAGGTTGAAGACAGTCAAGCTCACTGAGTTGCCTTTGTACGGTTCATAATGTCAGAATAATCCTTTACAACAGCCTGAGCCATTGAATGGGATTGCTGAAGAACAGCAACCCCACTGTTTACTCCTTATAGCAGCAGCTCAGAAGCAGCATTCAAGCGAGCCACAATAGAGGACATCCTTTGATGGGCAACACCTGAGACACCTCCCTCGTCTTCATGCATCCCAGGACAAAACAGAATGTAACTTTTTTTCCCCCATCACTTATGAAAGGCAAGTAGTCAAACATAAGATTGCTCTGCAAAGCTAGGGACACCAGAGCCTGCTTTTAATTCCCTTTGCTGAAGCACAAGGCCCTGTCTAGACAGCAGCCTTAAGGCACTCTCTTTGCATATAAGGCAGTCCGGGGGTATGCTGGAAGTGTAAGGACTGTCAAAAAACCTGTTTGGGCTTTGGCGAATTAGTATTATACATTCTGTAGACAGCACACTTCTTAGGCTTATGTGTCAGACATAAGCAAGAAAACACTACAGTCTTTCTGACAAACTCAAACTTTCCTTGCCAAGAGCTGTCCTTCCTCCAGCTCAGCCTGTTAGGAAACTAGCCTGAAGAAGGCTTTGTTCAAATATCCACTTTTTCCTACCAGGAGGTAAATGTTGTCATTTTGGACTAAGTATTGGAGCTTGCACACTTCAGTCCTGTGGACATGAAGGGTCAGTAATAGCAGTTTGATGCTTAGAATCACAGAATCAGAGAATAGCAAGGACCTCAAAGATGAGCTGGTCCAACCTTTCACACTAAAAGTGCCTGACTCCTTTCAATCTCCCACTCACCATTTCCACCACCACGGTGACAAGATTTTAACCAGAAACTAATTAGCATCCTGCCTGAACAGAACAGCAGCCCTCTAAGATCTCACATTTCATCTAAGCAACAAAACCCAATCCCACTCCTGTCTTCATTCAGTATTTTTCTCACACCAAGCTCTTTCACAACAGCTTGTGCTTAGCTCTCAGGACGTAGACTCCTTATACATGTGCAGTCACTGGTTGCTTTTTGATGGGTCAGATTCTCAGCTATCCCACTCCTGAGGCTTAGGGAGAGAGGCTTCCAGGCAAGTGGATGAAATGGGTTTGAAACACTGTTTTGGCAACAGGACAGCTGAAGAGACTAAAAAGTTTTCACTAAGAAATGTACAGCTGTCTGCTGAGCCCTTGGTCGGTGGCAGGATGGGAAGAGGGGAAGACAAAGTAGGAAATAGATTTGATTGCACACAGAGAATCTCTCACCAACCTAACTGTCATTTCCAGAAAATTCCTCAGCTAGTCAGAAGGTCTAAAGGCCTGTACAGTATTTTTCATGGACAGGCAAATGCAAACAGCAACATTTTGTAAATCAATGATGAAGATTAGCTTTGCCTTACAACACTTGAGCAAAACATAAGATCTAAAGCTCAAATGGACTTCATGATGTAGAGGGGGAAAAAACATTGCCCTTTAAGGAAAAATACTGCACCACTGGAAGGCAGCTATTTATTAATATGTGATGATGGTGTATTTCTGTTCTTTTTTAGATAGGCTTATATCTGAAATGTGAGCCTTACAGGGAAAGCAGCTTTGATGACAGCCATTTACTTGGGAAAGCTTTTCCAGCCTTTTTGTTTCCCACAGATTATTTGAATATTTAATGCATTTAAAGAATTTCGTATCTAGGTATACAATAAAGGGATGTTGTCTTTTCCATCTTTTATATTTTTAGCAAGCTTTCAGCAAAGAAAAGGCAGCTGCTGACTTATAAGCAATTAAAAAAATAATATATATAGAAGCAAGCAGCCATTTTCACAGTCTGGCAAGCAACACATTTCCATAAATAACAAAGGATATGGGGTCATGATATCAGCTGTTCAGAAATTTTTTAAAAGTCACAATGCCTCTAATTTTGCTGTAACCATTTGCTGGATTGCCTGGATTTGTGGCTTCAAACTGAATTTAGAGATGCCTTCTCTGAACTTCAGACGCTACATTCCCAACTCAGCATCTGTTTCTCACTTGACTTCCACATTTCTCTGTCCACGCTGAGTGCAATGGGTGATACTGACCCACAACCTGGGCCTTGAAAGGTTTGTGAACATAGAATTATAGAATCAGTCAGGCTGGAAGAGACCTCCAAGCTCACCCAGTCCAACCTAGAACTCAGCCCTAGCCAATCAACCAAACCATGGCACTCAGTGCCCATCCAGGCTTTGCTTGAACACCTCCAGGGATGGGGACTCCACCACCTCCCCGGGCAGCCCATTCCAATGCCAGTCACTCTCTCTGCCAATAACTTCCTTCTAACATCCAGTCTGAACCTCCCCTGACACAACTTCAGACTGTGTCACCTCCTCAAAAGAGCCAAGGGAAAAGGGGGAAAAAGAGTTAAAGGAGAAGGTATTTTTAGCCAACAGAGCTGACGGACAAGGGGTTGATATTTTTTTGCTTTAAAATGGCATGTGAAATAATGCCTCTCACATTATTTCTCCTCCCCCCCAAAACTTGACAATTTTTCCAGAAATAAATTGTAAGCTTTACTTCTTGGGAAGGGTGGTGAGAAGGGGGGGAGGAAAAGAACCACCCAAAAAAACCCAAGCACACCAAAACTGGCTCAGATCTGCTCAATTATCTTCCTCCACAAGCACGACTTCCAAGTCCTCTCAGCTTGGAAACTGCTTTGGACAATCTCATTACCTCAGGATTCAGACTTTAGACTAAAAATAAAATAATTCCATGTTACATTTGGTCATAAAAATTAAGCGACTATTCTTGCTATCTGAAAACATAAACAAATCAGATCTCAGCCATCTTGAAGGATTGGCTTGGTTCGTTCTGTTGTATTTTAAGGGGTGTTGGAAAATAAAGGGGAGGGAGAAAGGCCAGCAACTGTGAAAGCATGAACAGTCAGCACAAAAGGAAACACGGAAATAAATACACCAAAACCAAGAGTGTTCATCCAATCTGACTGCATATCTGGCATCCCAGAACCACAGAGCATAACATTAGTTTTCAGGAGGGCCACAAAGTTGGTTTCAGGAGCCCAGATAGAGAAGATTCTATGGGACGAGCTGTGGTAACACGTTAACGCCCAAAATTAGAGCAGAGAACATTCCTTTAATTTAAGTGATGAGTTAAGGTTATCACTTTTTTTTTTTTTTTTATCTTCCTTTTTTCCAACTGCCACTAACTGTATTTCTGCTCTTCTGATTCAAGTGAGCAGCAAGCTACGAGGGGATTTCCTAAGTGGGTCTACTGGTGTTTCTTCAGTTCCTGCTAGCTGCTTACAGTTGCACCTGTGAGAATTTAACCGAGCTGGCTGTCAACAGCCAGCAACCAAACGTGAGGAAACAGCAGGGAGATTTAAGCTCTCTCAGAAGCAAAGTGCGTGGATGAAATGTAACCTCAGGGTGGGATTTCTTCTTTTGGCTGAAACTGTTAAGGAC
>VWZI01002854.1:34693-54585 GCA_013396835.1 Psilopogon haemacephalus | reverse complement strand
AATGTATAATATAATATAACATAATATAATTAACCCCTGAGTAAGGCAAGAATGGGAAAATGGTTTCCCTTCTCTTCTTAGCAAAAGGCTTTTGGAGGTGGTGGGGGGTTTCAAAACAGAAGAGCACCACAACTTAAAGAGAGGCGTAATTAAGCTTTCATACAACATCTGCATCACATTTGCACACATGCACTCACTTCCAGGGAAGAGACAGACATCAAAACTAATGGAGAACATCCCAACTCTCCAAAGGCAGGAAGAATGCTGTAGTCTTCCCAGATGCACCCTCGGGACTGTAAGACAAGAGATCAGCAAAGGAGTTCATTTTCTCCCCTATTGCTTCTACCATTGTTTTTGGCCAGGTAGTGTTAGGAAGTTCTTAGACAGATTTATCCTACTGTTTCGTGTACTACAAGAGACTTGCGTACACCAAAACCACTGGAAAACAACAGCTACAGAATGAGCCTCATCATATTCTGGTTGTTATGCACAGTAATTGATTCCAGGGTCAACACTGTGGAGTCTCAACAAAGGGCTATATAGCTTAAGGGTACAGAATAAACAGCAGGAGTTAATGGAAGTTCTGTTACCATGTAAATACTCCCAAAATGAAAGAAAGGCAGACAATAAAATATTCTGCATAAGCAAAACTGATGATGAACCCAGTGTACAACCTTAGCCCTCAACAAGCTGTTCATTTCATTAAAGGGAAGAAATACAGCAAAGGGCTTTCAAGCACATGTAACAAAACCCCAAGACACTAAGATTTGGAAGCTGGTTTGACAAACACAGTGATTGCCATGGGTGTCAATCCATTAGTGTGAAAACAAATGGCAAAGAAAGGCAAATCTGGAGCCACAGTATTATTCATAAAATACCCACTATCAGGGTATAAGCAACTTCATTCCAAACATCACGTGTGACGGCTGCGCTGTATCTAAACATCTGGGGCAAGTTATGTATTTGGCTTCAGTGCCTTTGAAATGGCATGCCACGTTTAAGCCAAGAGGTCCAGACACACCAGCTTTCACAGTCATGTTTTCAAAATCCAGCACTTTGTCATTTTGAACCATCCTGCTCAATGACGCTTCCCATTAAAATGTCCTTTTAAATGTATTTATTCCCTTGCCCTGCACACCAGGAAGGTGAAATGGATGTAGAAGAACTGCAAATGTCTTCTTGCAAGATATTTCTCCCAATTAATGATTATCTCCTGACAGCCAAGCACTGAGGTGAAAAGTTACAAATAGGCATAGCCATCCTTGTGATTTACCAGGTGAAACACTAAGACTTACAAAGTGCCCAAATGGAATCCCTTATGTGCAGCTTCATTGTTGTCACTTCTTCCTTTTTCAGTTTCTGCTGTTCTCAACACCTGAAAGAAACTTTTACCTGTTGCTCTCTCACCTGCTCTGCAGCTGTGCACAGCCTTGAGCACTGGGACTGCTCATGCAGGGCTGTCCTGCCCCAATAGCCTGCCACACTCTCGGCATGAAGAGGCTGACACCCAGCTCCAGCAGCACCTCCTTCCTCGGTGCTCCACTTTCTCTCCACGTGCACTCTGCAGTCACTCATTTCCTTCCTTTAAACAATATTCATTTTTCAAGTGCCAGCTGGGCCGGCACAGGCTGACTCTTCACAGCATGCCAACCTTGCTGGCACCTGCTGCTCCAGACCTTGTCCACTCTCCTGGCCCTTCACCCAGTAGTAAGCTAATGCCATGACACTGCTTACACAAACAGAGCACACTTAGCTTCACCTCACTTCCTTATGTCCTTGTTTCAGCTTTTTTTCCAAGGCTGCCCCTACGGCTCCTATTTGTTCCCATTCCTACATGAACCACCTATGGTTTGTAGCTGACAGTAGCCTGAATCAGTAGCCTGACAAACACTTTTATCACTTCCTTCAGTTCACAACTGCACGGTCATCGCAACAAGCTAGATCAAAGGGAAATTGGACTCCCAGCCAGGTCCTGTCCACTGCCCCATAGCAGCCCACTCTCAGCAGCACCAGCCCAAGGTCACTCACAGCATCACAGATACAGCTTGGGAAATGGTACTTTGTCTCACTCTAAATCCAGACCCCTAATAAAAGCAATATACGTTGGTTATGTGTATGTTGTGTGATATTTCAGATGCTGTGCATCAGACCAAACATCAGTTAGAAAGCAAATTCACAGACAGGGCTGCTGTTGCAGACCAAATTTCTGATCTGTGTTTTTGCAGGTCCTCTGCTTCCCACTACAGCAGGGATTTCTGGAGGGCTGCCAGCATCAGAGGTCTGCTTGGAAGTATCAATGAGCTTCCAAAATAAGTCATTTTACGTCATTTGGATGCATCTCTAATAGTAACACATCACTCCCTTTCCCACTTATATGGATTAACCTTTACTTGCTCCATACACTCACAGACTTTCTGAAGTTTTGCCTTGCCTTTTTCAAACTTTTTTTTTTTTTTCCCAGACTGATGGAGGTTTTTAATTACATTATGTTTTTGGCCCATTCCAACATTCACCTCCCTTAGGTATCACGTTTCTTTCCTTTTGGCTTCTGAAAGGCTTCAAAGAAAGTTGCAAAACTGGAATTTGAGTAAATACTGTATGAAGAGTACTTTCCATGACGACTTGGTTGAGCGAACTCAGCATTTCAGCTCACTGAATGTACCCTAAGAGATGCTTTTGTTTTTTTTTTTTTTAATAAAAAATCTTTCTCTGCAATAACTGACCAAGCAAGGTCAGTCTAGCAAAAAAATTTACTGGCACATAAAAATTTCATTATGCATTACTAAAACTTAAATTCCATTATGAGCCTTAATATTAGGCTGGTAACAGCAGAGTTAAAAAACCCTAACAACAATAAAGTGATTATGTTTTAATTGTAACTAATATGTCATGTCTACGTGTATAAATGACTGAAAAAAACCCCTCAACACTCTATTTCCACACAAATTACAGCACTGAGGTTTCTTTGTCAAACACATTTAGCACTACAGCAGCAAGGAGGTGATCTCCACTTACGTGTACCCATTTTGCTGTCCCAGAACAATCTAAGATTGATTTCTTTTCTGCACAATTTTACTTGCNTTTTTTTTTTTTTTTTTTTTTTTTTTTTTTTTTCTTAAGGCTTCTCCAGGATTCAACAGTACTTAAGGTTAAGACATTTCTGGGAAATTGCTGTGCATGTGGATACAGGCATGTGCAAAGGCAAGAAACTTCTGCAAAGTATTACAAGGGGTATAAGATTAATATGTTCCATGTGCAGTGTAAGCTGTACTTCCCGAATTCTCTTTTAAGGGAAGAGTAGGATCTCTTTGCTTCATTATCTAGTAAAAAAGCCTTTACTACCTACTGAATGAAGGCTAAATCACAGAAAACTGAACAGCCCGTTGTTTCAATGATGCTGAACACCTGAAAAAAACATGCAAATGGCGAAGACCAAGTGCAGTATCTGAGCCACTATCTTGGGGTTACAGCAGGGATGGGAAAAGAGGAAGTCTTTAACATCCTATTATCATCCCAATTCAGAGCACTCAGTTTGTTCACCATCCCAGCACTGGCATGCAACCTCTGTTGTCAAAATACACCAAAAAAACAGAATCATAGAATCACAGAAAAGAATCAGAATCAACCAGGTTGGAAGAGACCTCCAAGCTCATGCAGTCCAACCTATCACTCAGCCCTAGCCAATGGCACTAAGTGCCCATCCAGGCTTTGCTTGAACACCTCCAGGGACGGGGACTCCACCACCTCCCTGGGCAGCCCATTCCAATGCCAAATCACTCTCTCTGTCAAGAACTTCCTCCTACACGAAGGAGTGAGGTTTAAAAGGTGTTTAGGCTTGAGGTTCACATTTCCAAAAGAACCCATATATTTCCCTTGTGGTTATGCTTTTTTTCCACATACCACCCCAAAATATTTACTTTTTGCTGACAACAGCTTGCTTCAAATGCTATTTAAGCAGTGAGACATCACAAGACATATGCTATCCTGAGATAACACACACCTCTGAAGTGCTGTTAGGTGTAGCTGATGCCTTCAGCTGCCTGATGAATTTGTTATCTCAAAGAAACACAAGGTATGGGAGTGTCTTATATTACAAAATAAATCAGAATTTAATCTTAAATAAATAAATAAAACCAGTGGATTTTGTATCCTTTCAGAAAAAGGGGAAAAAAGAAAAATAAAAAATGGGGAAAAAAAAAGAGATCTGACCCAGAGTAACTACCTCTAACTTGCAGATCCCAAACATGACTAAAATTACAGCTGTGATATGACAAAAAAAATTGCAATAGCTACTTATTTTTCTCTTATTTGAAGTAACAGAAACAATGAAGTAATAGCTGAGGTCTGATATTAATACATTGGAAAACAAAGTTCTAGAAAGCTGGAGGGCAAATCTTCCCCCATGGGTTCTGTATGAGGAATATATCAGGCTCTAAATCCATGTTAAGTAAGCAGCCATATCCAAGTTACAATAAGCATCGATTGAGAGAGTACTTTTGTCTTTCACATGGACACCACCTCAATAGAGACTCTGCACTTTAAAAGAACAAAGTGTTGGATTTTTGCCCTTAGCATCACTAAAGCCTAACTGAATCCATTAACAGAGTATCCACAAAAGACAGTTCTGAGGCTTGCTCCTCCCCTAGTCTTACCCCACCTAAAGTTTGTACACTAAAGTACATTTCAGGATATGCAATCTACACTGGCATTGATGGCAGAAATGAAAGACTTCTCTATCCTCCCTCAACCTCAAGCTATTAGGTGCCAAGTGGCTCAACAAAGCAGTTAACAATGAATCCGACCTGACTGCTCATACCCTTAAAGTCAAGCCAGCAGATAGGAGTTTTGCTGGATCAGAGCCAAAGCATTCAGCAATTTGCCAGTTCAAACCCATGCTGTCTGTAAACAAGGAATACAAATTCACCATGAAAATAGGTTCCCTACACATTTACCNATTAAAGAGGCAGTAGGTTTTAGCTCTCACTGACATACTTCCTTTCCTCAAAGAAGAAGAAAAAAAAAAAAAAAAAAAAAAAAAAAAAAAGCACAATAGCAATCGTACACCTAGCACGAGAAGAATCCTGAAATCTCATTCAAGGACTAAGACACTGAGAACTATAATGAAAAACTCAAATTTTCTCTCCACAGTTCCATAAAATTCACTATATGCTTTTTAACTCCCCAAAAACTCCAGCTTTGCTGCTGGTAAATCCTGTAGGCAATCAAAAGAAAACTGAGAATAAAAAGAAGTTATTGATGCTCCCACGGTAAAGAGTTCCCTTGACTGCAGCTAAGTTGCTCTTGACTTTCACGGGTATGACTGGTACCACAGTCAGGCACACTCAAGATAAAGCAATCCAGTGCTTGAATGAGACTACTGGGTTAAAAAGTAATAAAGTGAAATCAAGTGAGACCTAGTAAAACTTGTATTTGTAAAATGCACCTGCAGAAAACAAATTATCTACCAACACTGGGCCAAACTGCGCATTACTTTTATACCCTGTGCAGCCCTGGGACTCCTCCACGTTTCAGCTCCTGCAGAATTTAGCCAACCATATCCACTGAGAGCATCTACTGCCAAATGTAATGTGTTAACAAAGCAAACGTGACTCAGTTTAAGATGGATGAAGGGCAAACTGTGAACCATGTTAAGAGCAGGGGACAAAAAAAAAAAACCAACCCCAAACCAGAAAATAGATTTAACATCAAAGATAGCTACACAAGTCCCTTGGTTAGCAGCCGTTTATAGCACAGTAGAACTGCACTAAACACAGCTGCAGTGCTACTGAAATATTTGGAAATCAGATTAAAACCACTACCATTGCAATTTTCATTGCCTGATTCTTGTTTTATTAGCTGGGGAGGGGGACTGGGGGGGGCTGGGAAAGGGAGTCCTCGCTTACTAATCAGAAACTGCTAGAAAGTAGAAGCACTACACAGTGTGATCTTATGCCTATAAATGTCACAAAGCAGTATTTCACGTGCCATACCTTCACGTTATAGAAACATCAGAACTGCTAAATTGTCTTTTACAAGACAGCAAGGCCAGGGTAGGTGTTAAGAAGTGAGGGTTTAGAGAAAGCTGAGTTACTGTGCAGCTGGATTCCCAAACACACAACCATATATGCAGATGTCCATATACCAGTAGTTCTTGGTGTAGTACCACCAACAGCCTTTCCTGCTGCACATAATGCAATGTCAAGGAAGGTGGGAGGGACATTTTGGGGGTGACTTTCTCCCATGGGCTTCCCTTCACATAACTTTTGCACATGAACTTTTTAATGTTTAACCTCATCGCAACATGAAAGGATTATTATAGAATCAGCCAGGTTGTTTTAGCTGTTGCTAAGCAGCATCAAGGACTTTTTAGCTTCTCTTACCACCTTACCTGTGAGCAGGCAGAGGGGACAAGAAGAAACTGGGAGGAGACACAGCCAAAACATCTGACTTAACCTGGCCAAAGGGATATCCCATACCATATGGCATCATGCTCAGCATATAAACAAGGGGGAAAGCTGGCAGAGGGCTGTTGCTTGGGAACTGGTTGGGCATGGGTCTGTGGGTGGTGAGGAACTGCATTGTGCATCCCTCACTTTTATATTCTAATTCTTTTATCATCATTCTTATTATTACCCGTTCATTTTCTGCCCTGTTAAAGCTGCCCACAAATCATTTTGGTTTTGTTTTTGTTTTCTTCTCTTTTTCCAGTTCTCTCCTCTACCTCATTATGGGATGGGGAGTTAGTCAGCAAGCAGCTGCGTGGTGTTTAGCTGCCTGCCAGGTTAAACTATGGCATACCTTAACACAGCAAATATACTCTGGGCCACTTCTTCCCACGTGGTTGTCACACAAGGCACACATGGCGATCACAAAAGGCACATACAGCTCCTGTACACATCTTTGTATGACAGGTATCACACAGCACACTGTGTATAACTCTGGGAAACTAATTTTTCATTCCCATTCCACCCACAAGCTGGAAACCACTTTGTAACCCCCTACCTTACCCCCTGGCAGCTGACAAGCTGGGTTTGCAAACACTAGCCCCGTGCTGGAGAAATCATTGTGTTACTCTTCGTAAACAGCAGAGACAAATTACCTTTGTGTTAAGAGCAAAGGAATTACTACCCTGGAGGCTCTCAACCCTATTTCGCATGCAAGGTGCAGTTCTTGCTCCTCTTCCAATAAGCCCTATCAGCACTTCCCAGCCCCAGTCACACTCGGCTCCAGCATCTTTTGGCCCTAAGTGACCACAGAGGTGCACTGCTGACTTCTGTGCTGCAAGACACTTTTGTCAACAGTGCCACTCAGATTATTAAGAATCAAAAGCACATAGAAGTACTTTCAGATGAGTCAAGGCCACCACACTCAGTATCTGTCAGTCTCAAGGCCCTTTTCTGACCTGAGATAACACATTTAATGTGTCCAAGGAAGGAAAAACAGTAAAGACATGAAAGTTTAAAAACAAAAATATACAGCTATTGCACAAACTTATGAGTAGAACAAGATTTTCCTGACCACGTCCTGAGTAAAAGTAACACCAAAGAAGGCATGTCAGGAGTCAAGAGTTCTGCTTGGCCACCTCCACTGGGGAGGGATGCCACCCGTGGGGCTGGAGCACAGCTCTCAACAGAAAAACCTCACCTGCAAGAGTAACTACAAAAATCCACAGCAGAGTACAGCAAACTGCAGCAAGTCCGGGACATATCAAAACACCTGATACTAGCAGGAGCATACAGGAGGGTGGAATTTGGCCTATATTATGTACACTTTAAGTTTCTGCGTGTAGAAGAGGGAAAGAAAGCCGAAGTAAAGCAGCAATCTGCAGAAGAGTGGAACTAATCCCTTCTCAGTAACTAAACCATGGCACTAAGTGCCTCATCCAGCCTCCTTTTAAACACCTACAGGTAGGGTGACTCCACCACCTCCCTGGGCAGCCCACTCCAATGCCAATCACTCTTTCCACAAAGAACTTCTTCCTAATGTCCAGCCTAAACCTGCCCTGGCACAGCTGGGGGCTGTGTCCTCTTGTTCTGTCACTGGGTGCCTGGCAGAAGATACCAACCCCACTTGGCTACAACCTCCCTTCAGGTAGCTGCAGAGATCAATGAGGTCTGCTCTGAGCCTCCTCTTCTCCAGACTGCACACCCCCAGCTCCCTCAGCTGCTTCTCATAGTGTTTGTGCTCCTCCCCAGCCTTGTTGCCCTTCTCTGGACACATTCAAGCACCTCAACATATTTCTGAAATTGAGGGGCCCAGAACTGGACACAGCACTCAAGGTTCATCCTGACCAGCACTGAGTACAGGGTCAGAATGACTTTCAAATAATGAACATGACGTGAAAATGTGGTTTGGTGTTTTCAGCCTTTCTCCAGAGAGATGGTTTTCCACCACAGCAGTTCCCATAAGGGCACTGGCAAAACTCGGCAGCCTCACTTAAGCCCAGGCAAAGGTGCAGTTTTGTCACTTCATCTTGTGTCAGCTGTAGCCAAGGTGTTTCTGGCAGCAGCTGATGGATTTTCACACAAAGTCTTTAAGTACGCTCCCATAAAGAACTTCCAGTGTCCAACACTCAACAGCAGACACAAAAGCCAGATTTTGAGTCCTTTAAATGAGCAAATCATCACAGGGAAAATATTTAAGTCAGCTTGTCACTAGGAATTTCTGGAGTTGTGGTTTATGGAAAGGGCAAGAAAGCATGAAAAAAAGAAATGAAAAACTGAGTTCTTGGTTTCGTGTTCTAATGTGTACTCAGTTTGCCCATCAGGGGCTTGATCCAAGTCATAGCAAAATCAAGCTTAGGACTGTTCTTGTAAGTTTCAAGACAAACAGATGGGTTTAATTTTTTTTTCTTTTACTATTTTGGTCCTTCAGAGCTCTCTTCCCTCTACGCCTTGTATTTTGAAAGCTATATTGGCAAGCAGTGTAAACCCCAAATTTATTTGTCCCCAAACTATGGCACTCTCAGGAAAGATATTTAATGACAAATAAAATATATAATAATTAAAAAAAAAAAAAAATTGTATCCAGCACTGTTTCCAAACTTTATGAAAAACATGTAACTACCAATACACAGTCCTGGGAAATTCTGCTTTCTGCTACAGGGTCTGAAGCCAGGACAAAGTGTAATGGTGGTAGAAAACCCCGAAAGAACACAGCTAATAAAATGAGCCTGCCCTCTTCCACAATGCTGCAGATTTATTTCATCCACAGCAGTCTTGAAAATGAGTTTAACTCTACGTTCCTCACAACAAAAGAATGAAGCTGAGAGGAGAACATTATTGTTTGCCAAACAGAATACAAACAAACAAAAAACAAGCAACCAAACCAAGCCTGCAAGGCTGGTAAGGCAGTAATGGTTAATCTCACACTTCTGAAAGGGTATCATGAACAAAGAATGGCAAACAACAAAAATAAAACATTTGGGGAGAAAAAAAATAAAATGATACAAAAGCGCTTAATGGTGTTCTTTTAAATATTTACTTTGCTTCTATTTGGAGAATAATTTGTTCCATTTAGCAGTGTCGGGCTCAAAGGACTGCTTTAATCCAGAGAGATTAATTATAGCCTTTGGAGTTATAAACACAATTTGGGAAGTGAAGCAGAGGAGAGAGAGAGAGAGAGAGAGAGAAAGAGAGACACCTCTCATGCTGGCAGTGAACAAGTTTACATGCTCCAGGGCTACAACACACAGGCTGTGCCCCTGCTACACCTGCACGCTACAGGCAGAATGGTATCAGGACACCCATATACTGGGGGAAAAAAATGCTGAAATATCCAGGGAAAACACTACCCTACCCCAAAGCATTGCTACAAAACAACTAAATTACTTCTCGGGTGTCCTTCGCAGAGCTGCAAGTTCACCTGCACCTTATAAAGATGTGCTCCGATCTTGTTTTTGTTACCTGCATCAGAAAGGAGTTACCATGCCAAGACAAGCAGCAGTCTTGCAGCAGGCACAGAGCCCCATCCACATCGCCTTTAAAGCTCTCCAGTGCTTTCACATCTCTCTCCCCCTCCTCATCACCACGCCCCACAAGAGAAGATGCAGAAGCCGGTGGTAGTGAGAAGGGCAAGGCTGGGAGCAATCTTACCTAGTGAGGGGTTGGCTGCTCCCTCCTCCGAGCTCTCCTCAGCCGCCTCCTCTCCTAGGCCAGAGGTGGCTGAGTCCTCCGGGGCAGAGGCAGAGCCAGGCGTGCTGGGCCCACTGACAGAGCCTGAGTCTCCTTCCTCACCGCTGGAGCCGTAGCGGTCCGGCTGGGTGCCCGTCCCACCCTCCCCGCAGCTCCTGCGCTCCCTGCGGTGCACTCGGGAGTGCAGCACCATTTGGTGGTAGGTGCGGAAGATCTTCCCGCACTCGAAGCATTCGGTGGACTTGTTCTGTGCGGCTCGCCGGCTCTGCCGGGAGGCAGGGCGGTAGTCCAGGTCCCCCTGGGTGAGCGGGCAGCTCTCCCCAGCTGGGGCAACCGCAGTTTTCTCTGGGCGTCCGCCGCTGCAGCTCTTCTTCTTGGGGTTGCTGGAGGAGCCGGGCGAGTCCTGGTCTCGTTTGCGCTTCTCTTGGTTGACAAGGATGTACTCTTTCTTATCCTTGTCGTAAGTCACGTCCGCATCTGCCAAGGCCTCGTCCCATCCCAAATACTTCACGTACTCCGAAGGCTCTACGACTTTTCCTTTGGTGGCCAGCTGCCAAGCTTGGTAGCTACTGACTGGATCCAGCTCAGCTACTCTTTTCCCAGGCTGTCCTCTTGTAACTCTATCCGGCCCCACAGATGGCCTTAGGTTGAGACACTGCAAGAAAAACTGCTTCGTTACCGAGGAGCTCAGGCTCCCATCGGTTAAGCCCTGGGCTTTATCCCCGGCACCGCCGCGCTGTGCCCGGTAGTGAACGGCGTTGTGTGCTTTCAGGCTCTCCAGATTTGTAAACAGATTCCCACACTTGGTGCAAACTTCATACAGAGACAGGCCGGTCACAATCATCTCCTCCTGTATCACATCGTTGATAGTGGCTATCAGCTCCAAATCGTTTTTTGGTTTGTTTTTGCTCCCGGCCTTGGGACCGTGTGACTTCATGTGGTTTTTGAGGAACCAGGGCTCTTTGAACCTCCTGCCACAAATGTGGCACCCATGATCGAAAGATCCCCTGTGCTTTTTCATGTGCGCTTTCAGGAACCAGGTTTGACTAAAGGCCTGACCGCAGACCTCGCACGGAAACTCTCCTGCGCTCAGCTCGCTCTTGCAGTTCTCAGTGTAGGGCTCACCATTTGGGACCTGAGCTGTTATGTGGTCCTTCTCTACATGGCTTAATAGAGAGTCCTCCCTCAGGGTCATGTAGCTACACAACCTGCACTTGAACGGTTTGTGGACCTGATGCAGGTGCTGCTCCAGATCCTTCTTCCGTTCAAATTTGTTTTTGCAGAATGTGCACTGGTAAGAGGTCAGCTTGCCACCCTCTTCAGCTGGCACCACTTCCGTGACCTCCTTCTTGCTGCTTCTCAACAAGATCTTGCTGCTATCTACCTGAGCAGTACCATTCAAGATCCTGTTGCAGGCAGAAGTACTTTTAGTGGGGCTGGTGCACCCACCGAGCCCCTCCGAAACACCCATTTCCCCCAGCTGCGCCTCTCCCATCTCCGCCTCGTGCCCTTGACTTAAAGTGCCTGTTCTGTGACTACGGATGTGGATCTTCAGGTTGCCCTTTTGAGAGGCTCTGTGATCACAGTACGGGCATTTGTAGGGTTTCTCACCCGTGTGCTTCCTCATGTGCTGTGACAAGGAGCTCTGAAAAGGGAAACTTTTACCGCAGATGCAGCAGCTGTGGCACATGGTCTTCTCAGTATCCATGTCACTCTTACTTAGCCTGCCTGGGCTGGTGGATCTCCGCAACTCCATCTCTGTCTCTCTAGTACGATCCATCTGTATTACTGCAACATTGGGTGAGAGGGGCAGGAGGACAAAAGTATGTCCGGCAGCAGAAGAGGGCTGGACCGCGTTTTCAATCATACGGTTCTGCGGAGAGGTGTTTTACTGCTTCATTCTTGGGGCAGCGTTTCTCCTTCCACCTGCTCCACAGACTCCACAGCACTGATTTATTTCCCTGGGCTCGGCAAGCGGCTGGCATAGATCACCTGCAACAAGAACAAAATCACACAAATGCACGGGAATTGTAAGTAGGGCTCTTAAAACGCATTTAAAAGTGTTCGTGTTTTTAATTCAACGAGCTTCCGCCGCTCGCTCCGCATTCAGGAGCGCGCAATACTACAGTCTGCTGTGCCCAAAATAAAGCAGCAGCTTCTCCTTTGGCTGGTATTCTAGACTTCAGTGGCAAGCATCACTTAATAAACAAAATGCCCCAAAGTGCAAACATTCATTTCCATAAGCTGACATCACAGCGGCTTTTAAAAAGTGCAAACTTTAAGAATTTTTTTTTTTTGTTTTGTTTTAAAACCAGACAGAAGTGGCTAAAAATATATCTTAAACGAGGAAAAAAAAAAAATTCTTGAGGGGGTTATTACACTTTAAATCTGTGGTTTTACCATCATGTGTAATTTCATGTAAAATACTTACTTGCCAAAGATAAAAGGGCTTTCCTAGAGACTTCAGCAAGTATCATATTCCTGCTGGCAACTGCGTTACTTTGCATCTCAGACAGCTCTGCTGTGCTTGATGTGGCATGCACAGAGCAGGCGCAGAGGCTGAGGACGCTCAGTACTTTCATTAGGGAGAAAACAAGGATCCAAGGCCTGAGAAAGCGTTCACTAAAAGTTACTTCCTGATGGACAATGAAGGAAAAAAAAACCCTTTAAGTGTAATACTTAGTCTCAATCTAACAAAGTAAATAATGATAATGTGCCAAGGTATCAAATAATCATAAAAGCGAGTCATTTAGGTCAACAAGGCACAAGGGAAACCACAGCACCACCCACCTCAAGGAAACAGAATCTTAACCATAAACAAAACAAGAGACAGCTTTGATTAACAAAATAGATCAATAGAAGTTTAAAGGCTTTCGTATTTTGTCACGATTAAGTCCAAGAGCCAATATTCGCCTCAAGAATACACGATGCAGCACACCAGCAGTTCTCCACCTTGCACACAGCAAAAGCCAATGCTTAAGATCTCCACAGACTGCTCCTTTTCCAATGTCTACGCTGTAAAACAAAAAACCTCCCCCCACTTCCTATCCTCTTTAAGCACTACAAACACCACATGACTGAGATCAAAGAATTCTGTATCCCCTAATAAGAGAACCGATCTATTATTTCACTGAGAACACATCGGCTTCCAAAAGGGAAGCTAAAAATATGCAGAGCAATAACAGGACCATCATATTCGCACATCCATCACTTGGCATCTACGACTCAATAAATAGCAGTAGACATCTCCAGTTGTGAATTTGAAGGTTCTTCAGATCCTTTTAATATGTAAATAAATTGGCTAACCACACCACCAGCAGGAGCTCAACAAAAAAAAATAAGGTAAAACTGATGCAGTGGTTGTCTCAGTTACGCACTATAAAATAACTTGATTACGTGTAAGTTAATCTAGCCCTCTTATATACTACAAGACCATTCCTTTCTGCCTTTAATTTTCTGCATCTCTAATAGCCATTCAGCATGTTAAGACTTATCAACAGCATTTACCCAAAGTACCCTTTCCTCAGAGAGCTGACAATAATACATAAGGGATACATTACAAATGTAATTTATTTTCTTGAATGAAGTATTTTTCTATTAGGACTATTTTTTTTTTAATGATCATAAATTAAGTATATATCAGATCACAAATTTGGAAGTCCATAGAAGCAGGAAGTCTGCAAACTAATCTAAATTAATCTCTGAAATTAGCCATTTAAAACCAGTTTGAGGGGCAGTGTAAGCAGCTCCCTTGAATATATAATGGATGGCATCCACTAGGAGCTGTGGCTGTACCAGAAGGCACAAACAAGCCAAAATAGCAAATATAAATGTACTTTGTGCTGCATATTGATGGATGAAACAATTCAGAGAAACATCCTCTTTATGTGACCCATGATCTAAATCTGCCAAGTAACAACCCATATCATCTCACCATCAAAGACTTACTCTAAAACTCATTAAATCATAGAAAGAAACACCAAGTTTCTTTATATAGTATATATGAGTAAGCAACAGCTTCTTCTGAAACATCCTGCACCATTATAGAAAAAAGACAGCAAGGTTTGTGGACAGAGTTTTCCAGATGCTTAATACAATGAGTTCTCCATTCTGCATCTCCTACACGTTCTAGCAAGGAGAACCCTGCTTATGGGCAGGCTGAATTTCAGACACATTGTTTTCTTTTTCTTTTTTTTTCTCTTTTTTTTTTTTTTTTCCTTTTTCTCTTTTCTGGGTGTGGGTGGGTTTTTTGGTGGTTTGTTGGTGTTTTGTTTTGTTTTTTTTTTTTCCCCAAGATGGAGCTTCCATTTTAACTCAACTTTCTACAGTCTTTCCTGTCTGGAAGTTCAAAAGAATACTTCAGGCAGATATAAATTGAAAACTTCACAGTCCCTTTGTTTACTTGCCACAGCTTCCCCGTGCTTGGTCTTGACACATTCTACTTTAATTATTTATAGCATTTTCATTAATGAAACTTAGTTATGAAAACGAGGATATGAAGAAAGCATTACATAGAAGAGGGATATTAGCCACTCGCAGAGGATCCCCCCAGCCCAGTATTAAATTAGGCCTGAAGGAGGAAAATGTCAAGACTTTAAAAAATTACCAAATTATTTTATTAGTCTAAAATACTTAATGGAAGTGTTATCATCTTCACCAAAAGACTCTGAGGAAAATTGCTTCATCTTTATTACATCGGCTTGGCCAATGCACTGCAATTTGTAACTTTAAGAGCTGAAATAAAGGATTGCTAGATTTGAATTATTTGAATTCACACACATTTAAGAGTCATAACATTTCTTAGTCTGATTTTCCACAGGCAGAAATTCCAAGGGGAAGATGCATCTTCACCCAATATGAGTCTATGTTACACAGGTCTCCCTTAGGCTTTGACACAAACATGCACAAAGAACTTACAACTGCCCTCCTCACATCATTTGAGTGCTACTTAAAAAGGAGTTCTTTTTATTATAGGGCCTCTTATTATAGGCTCGTTAGAAAGAAGCAGCAAACCCAAAAAACTGTAACTGAAAAAAGATTCAATTCAGAAGACTGAACATACAAAATGAGGAAAAAGATGCTTGTCAAGAATCCAATCAACAGAAAACAACACTTTGGCTTAATAATTTCCACTTTAGTATCAATTATTAAACAATGTCAACATGAAAGATGGTGCAAGGAATGGAAGATGCCAACTGGTAAATCAGACTACACTGATTGCTCTTCTGCAGTGAGTAAAATTTTGCCACAGACATTTCAGCTTCCTTCTGGCTGACTGTAATGATAAAAATGTTTATACTTTGACAAAACGACAAACTTGAAAGTATTCAAATTCACGTAAGGAGCCACTTGTCAGTGTCCAGGAGGCATTTTCAGCCCCTTTAAAACACACTGAAGCACTTAACGTCATCGATGTTTACATGAAGGCTTGCTACATAAAGCAAGGTGCAGGAGAAACATGAACAAAGAACCCAAAACCAAGAGGGGTGGTGTGCCAAAAAATGTCTTCATTTAGTCAATTATTTCAGTTGTACTGCTTGTTCCTCCACCCACTGTCTCACACAGAGTCTTTGCCTCGACCCACATGGGAACAAGTACAAACAAATTTTTTTCTTATCCCCCTTTACGAAGGCAAATCCTGCACATTTAAACCAAGGATTTGCTAGTCAGCTCTAATTCAAACATTTAGGCACCAAAACTTCCCTGGTTTTAAAAGATCTAACTCAGACAGCTGAGTTCTCTGCTTGAAAGAGAACACCTTTGGCCAAAGCAACCTGCTCCCCCCCATGCAGCCCAGAGACCTTTCCCAGTATAAGGCACAGCTTCACCATGGTAGCCCTGCAGTGCAGCAGGCAGACCAGTGGCATAGCTGAATCATCCTCACAATGATGCAAGACTCTCACGTAGTCTTGAAATGAAGCAGGAGTACAGGTACAGTGGAACAGCACTTTAAATAAAACAGGAGCACTCTGGAATACCTATCACTCTTCTCTTCCTGCAACCTGGGTGCATTGGAAGAGGATGAGGTATGCTGTGAAGACTCCCCACAGGGTGAGACAGGCACTCTTAAGGATCTTTTGTGCCTCTCAGAAAGCAATTAATTAAAAGAAAAAAAAAGAAAAAAAAAGAAAAAAAAGGATTGAAAACAAGCAACACAAGAAATCTGGAAAATAGAATGTGATTCCACACTGAAAAAGTAACTGAAAAATTCACTTCTTGCATACAAATATCTTGTGCAGTGCAAACTGAGCTGAAAACAGAAGGAAAGTATTCCCATTTGATCATACAGAAGACTTCACATTCTTTTTAAATTCATTCTCAGTTAAACCTGAAAATCATATTCACAGAATTAACCTGGTCAGAAAAGACCTCTAGGTTCATGGAGTCCAATCTGTCACCTAACCCTTCTCATTAACTAACCCATGGCACTTTGTGCCTCATGCAGCCTCCTCTTAAACACCTCCAGGGATGGGGACTCCACCACCTCCCTGGACAGCCCATTCCAAGAACATACAATCTGGGAAGGTACATCAAGACCTATTCAAAGAGGGCAGTGTCTATTTTACAACAGACTGCTTCCAGTCTGCGTATTTCAAGTCCCATTTGAAAGACAAATGCAGTGGAAAAATGTCACTCTTCTGATCTCCAAGATCTTTGACTGTACACTGTAATCACTCCACCGTGTTCCTCTGCCAAAAGCTACAACTTTAAAAAACAAAACAAAACAAACTCTGTGAGACATGACCTTGTGGAAAAAATATCTTGTTGAAATTCCCTCTCGATGATGACATGATAGGACAAAGCACATGAATGTTTAGGTGAACCTGAGACAAGCTGTATCTTTCAAGGGATGGAAACCCAGACAGCTGATCTCTGCTCACCTGAGAAGGACCTGGCTGCCTCAGAGCTGGGCTTTGCTGCTCAGAATGAAGACACCAGAAGAGACCCAAGTGTGGGAAAAGGGAGGACAAAAAGAGAAGTTTTCAGAACTGCCTCACCAGCCTTCATGATCACTGAACCAGAGGCTTTTCTCCTCCTCCCTATCTTCTTCCCAGGCTGCAGACATCATCTTCTACACACAGCAGCTACCTGCACGTCCCTCTCCTCGCTTTGTGAGGGGCCATGGCTTCCTCTGAACACCTGCATCCCAGGATGGGTATCAGTCCATCACTCTGATTAAAGGCTTGATCCTGCCATCCTCTTTGAGGCATCAGTCCTACCCAAATTCCTATAGATCCTCTATTACCTTAGGCTAATAGCATAGAATCATAGAATGGTTTAGGTTGGGAGACACCTCAAAGCTCATCCAGTTCCAATCCTGTCCTTGTGCTGGGGGTGTGCTTGTGCTGCAGGTGGGGTGTGAGGAGAGCAGAGCCAAGGGGCACAATCCCCTCCCTTGCCCTGCTGCCCACAGCTGCTCTTGCTGCAGCCCAGCACACAGTTGCTGTCTGGGCTGCACTCACACTGCAGCCTCATCTTGAGCTTTGCATCCTTCAGAGTACAGCAGAGGGTAAAAGAGCAACCTCTGTGCCTAAATAATAAGCCCATACTTGAATTTGCAGGAAATCCTGGCATTGTGCAACCTATGGACTAAAGCTGCCATTAGGTCAAGGCAGCACAGCTCTGAAACGATTTTCTGAGAGCAATCCAAATGAATCCAGCAAAATGCTACCCCAAGATCCTGAGTCAGTCGTAGAACTGTCAGATTTTCAAATGTATTCATCTATTAAAAGCAACAATCTTGACAACAGGGCCGCCCAAAGTTAAGTTTCAGCCTGCCAAAACTGACAGGACCGGGAAGGAAAAAAACAAAAAGCTCTTGGAAAAAAACAAACAAGGAATTTCTAGTAATCTATTTCCACTTAGGCTTTGTGAGGTTCCTCAGCACCATTCTGCAACAGGGATTTTTTTTTTTGCTTAATTTTAAGCCAGCAAAAATTAATTTTTGCTTAATTTTAAGCCAGCTTTCCCCTACAGCTGGGGAAGCTCGTCCCATTTTAAAAGTTTGCTGTCTGAACCCTGAGATATTATTTTGAGCTCCCTGAGATATTATTTTGAGCTTCTCCAACTACATCATATGTTTTTCTGCCTTTCTCCTTCCATGAGCTAATGACATTTTGCAGCAGGCTCCAGAGCAGCAGCCAAGGCTGGGAGAGCAGAGTCCCAGCCCATGCCACACCCTTACAGCAGGGGAAAAGAATACACTGAAATAAAAGTAAAGACATCAGTGCTGGGAAAAGCTGGAGGCAGGCACTTGTAGCAAGGTGATCTCTCTCAAAATTCAGCAACCCGGATTTTCCTGTGGCTCTTCAAGAAAGAGTTGAGGAGCAAGGAGGGGGGAGTTTGCTTTTCCCTGCTAGGGGGTGTGCTGAGAAACGCAGTGGCTGTCACCCACTCAGTACATATTTTGTGTTTTAGTATACTGTGCGTGTTTGTCTTCAGGGAGACAAAGAAATGTACTTTATTAGTTACACTGTAGTGTTCTGAGCAATGAATTGAAATATATCATTAACATCCAGGACAAGCTTTATCTTGCTACCAAAACAAAGGGACTATTCTTTGAACAAATTGAGGGGGAAAATCCCATAATGACAATGAAGAGTTCCCTCTCCCTAAAAACTGCGCTGCACAAGAGTAACAATTACAGGCTTATATTCTGCAGACTGGGGTTGCAAATAGCTGCATGAAGCGATGCATTCACTATTGGGAGAGTAAGTACCATTGATGACAAGGCCTTGGGGCTTCTGCTCTTCGCAGACCAATCAATAATCCATTATGAGCAAACTACATTTCCCCTCTAATATGAAGAAATGAATAAAAGGGAACCAGTATCACTAGTACTTTCATGGGGAAAAAAAAAAAACAAAACAACAAAAAAACCCCACAATATAGAAATCACAAAATGCCACCATCACGAGACTTAAGCTAGTGGTGTTGTCTAACACTGACAGAGCTACCCACAATAACCCTTTATTTTACAGCTGTCGCTGCTGACCATTACATTACAGTGATTTATTTATTTCTTTAATTTTTTTTTTTAAGCTTATTTTTAAAGCAATGTTCTTGCAAGACTATTCTGACTAAGGACAACACACACCCCGCCCCCCCCGCCAAAAAAAAAACCCCAAAAGTAACATTAATCTTTCAAGGCATGGAGGAGAGAACGAACAAACTTCAAGCACATTGTCTACCAGTTTGTGTCAAAACTATTTTCTAATGCAACGTAAATAAGAACTTCTAATTAGAAACAACTGTCCAAATGTGACTGACCGGTCAACCATAACAGGACTTTATTGCAGCAGCTGCCTTACCATCCAGACACGAGGCCCTGAAATTGTTGTTCTCCCATTGTCACTGTCACATGCCACAATACAATCAAGAGAGGACCCATTTAAACAGCACAACCATCGCAAAACTCAGCATCCTCTGTCCAGTTGCTGCCCAGACAACTTAACACAGCACCTCAGCCAAACGCCAGAAGACAGGAGAAAACCTCTCCTGTAAAGTGACAGATAGAGGCTTGCTTTTAAAAAAAAAAAGAAAAAAGACAATAGAAAAAAGTTAACTAATTTTTTAATATGTAATGGTAGATTAGATCCAAAGGAAACCAATAATATTAGTGCATAAGGAAGTCTGTGTTCTTTTTCTGAAATATAAAGACTAGTAGTTAAAGTTGACCTCTCAGGGTTGGGGGGGATGGGGATGGGGAGGGGGGAATGAATGCACAATGTGATTATTGATCAGTCCTAGAAAAGAAAA
>VWZI01002854.1:18942-34627 GCA_013396835.1 Psilopogon haemacephalus | reverse complement strand
TTTTCTTTTGTTTCCCGGGGTCACTAATGGAATATGTTGGAAAGTCAAAAGCTCTCATTTTGACATGCTGTAAGAGTATCACTAATTCTGAATATAAGCATCATCTAAGGACAAGATAAATAAATAAATATTTAAAGAACAAAAGACAAAAAAAAAAGCAAAAACCAAAAACCTCTCACCACTCAATTTTACTTCTATATAACAAAAACATTCTCCTATTTGGCCACAACCACCAAGTGAGTTACTTTTGCATCTCAGGTACTAAAAATTAAAAGTGGAAGCAACATCCACAGTTTTTATAGTATCAAAATAAAAAAACAAACAAACAAAAAAAAAAGGAACTCAGTTACAAGCAGGAGCAAAGTCACCTCAATACTGTACATTACCTCCTTATTGAAATCAATGGCATTGATGCTGTCTACTCATGCATGTCTGTGGAGATGCACATACACATGGGCAGAACTGTATTTTCCCAGCATCCAACAGGGCTTTTATATTTAATGATCTTGTTAGGGGTTTCCACTGCAAACCAATTCACACAGAGTTGTAACGTGGCCGTTTAAAACCTGCAGCACAGGGGCTGATCTCAAACTGTATGGACAGGGTGCTTGCCTGTTAATAGCCTCTGTGGAGTTCTGCTCAGTCTGCATCTTGAAATGTTTTTATTTGCAGTGTCACGACGAGCAGATACTTAGTTTTATTGTTTTTACATTACCTAGAGAAGGACGAGGATGGGATTGTCAGCTGTTATAGAATATTGGAGCACAGTACATTACACACACATACACCCACCCCCTTTCACTGTCCCTTCCATCTGCCCCATCAATGCGAGTCACACAAGAACCACATCCTCAGCTGCCACAAGCACAGACACTGCCATGAGATCAATTTGTACCAGATGAGAAGCTACACCACTGGCGAAAACCAGCATGCCTGTGTGCTATATAAATGAAGACCTGAATGGAAGAAAAACACCAGCATAATTAAAAGTAGACATTTTGAATTGCAAATTTCCTACCCCAGCAAAAGCTACACCAAGTAATGTTGTCCTTGTGGCCAAATTCTTCCCTGTCACAACTAACAGTCACACCAGTGAGGAACAAACTTCAGTGCTTCACACAGCAGTGTAATGACTTGGCCACAGCAGACCTCAGATGCAAACTGTTGTAGGTTTAATACCAAGCAAATTTACTAGTCACAGTTATGTGTTCAGCAGGTCAATGGAAGGTAAAGATTATTTCTATGGTATATTGCCCAGAAATAAATTGTGTGGAGAATTAAGAAATTCAAGGTAATAAATTTGTTTCTCTTATACCTAATATATCCTACTGCTCAAACTGCTATAGTAAAATCATTACCTTATAAATATAAGTATTGCCAAGCATTAACCTGTTAACAGATTTAGAATTACAGCACTGTTGTTTAACTATGAAAGCCTTACTGTAATAAAACAAAATATTTCTGAAGCAACACCAGCAAGCTGTTTGCTTACTTCCCCCTCCCCAGTTTTATAAAGGAATTGTAAAGTGCTGAAACAAGCTGAAACTTCCTCATCTCCTTTCAAAATCACTTCTCAGGAGTACAAAGATTGCATTAAAAAAGAAATAAAATAAAAGGGGGAAAAAAAGAGGATGAAAAAAAGAAAAAAAGAGAGGGCAAGAGAAAGGGCAGGGGGGGCAAAAGGGAGGGGGACTGTGCCCTGAAATATGAGGAGAGATAATTATATGCAATAAGCCATAAAAGCATTCTGTTAAAGATTACCTTCTCAGGGAGCACTGTTTAGCACTGAGAAGCCACACAACACACCATCAAAATCTCAGTTTCAGTTGTTGGGTTACTTATATATATATATATATGTGTGTGTGTGTGTGTGTATGTATAAGTATCTCACTGTAAAGCAAAGTACAAGATAGTGTGGACAAGCTCTATTTTAGGAAGCTTTCTTAAACATTTAAGAACTTAAGCAGGTAATTAAGACTTTCAATCTCAGTTTTTCCATTCTCTGCATCATTGCTGAATGTCAAGCATGCAGACTATGTCCGGGCCTAAGTGCAGATGCTCTGCACACCAGCGATCCCAAACTAGCCAAGCCAAGCTCCTTTTGCACCAGCTGAGACTCAGGACCCACTGTGCTGCTTGAACTGCACACAGGTTTGGCTTGGTGACACCAGAGCCAAAGAAGCACAGGGCAGAGGGCCAGAAGCCAACCTGTAGGTAGTGTCTCAGAAATATCTTAATTTCACTTTCTTTTCCCCAAGGTACATAGAAGCCCTGAAGATCACTTCACCCACAAGCACAATTTCTCATAATGAGCTTATCTCCCACTTAGCAGGAAGACAGCTCAGCTCACTGCTAGTTCAAAAGAAGGACCACAAGTTTCTAAGTTCGCCAGCAATTTTAAAGATGAGCTGTCTGTTGTGCCTTCATTACTCCATTCATTCACTTTAGACTTCTCTGTAGTTCTCATCATTAAAAGCCATTTCCAGTAGGTAAGTGATAAACCCAACTTCGACGTCTTGTACGGACCCACCACTGCTTGGCTATACCAAACAGCTACAGCCAGGGCACCAAAAGTGACATTGCCATCAACTGGCACACACAGGAAGGGAACTGTTTTCTCTCTTCTTTTTATTTATTTACATTTTTAAACACAAAGGGAAGAAAGCAATCGGCTCGTCTACCAAACGAATACAAAGCAATAAATTACTTATTCTGCATGTCAAAGCTTCCAGTCAACAGAGGAGAAGCTAAACCTCCAAAATCAAATCTTTCAGCTGTCAGTTGGTCTGCCTTACTTTGTTACGAAGTGCTGAACTATCTCTGTGGAACATCGCTTCAGTGCATCATCCAAAGAGACAAACAGATTCTATCCACTGCTTATAAATGTGATTTCAAGGCACATTTTACCACGCTTGTTAACTTTGCTCTCATTACAGCACAATGCTTCAGATTTTGGCAGGTCAGGACACTGTGGATATCACAAGACAAACCCTGACAACTCCGTTCTGAGCTACTCCACCTTTACAAATGAGAACTGTAGTTCCCCTCTCCTTGACATTTCATCAGAGGCTTTGAATCTTGGGGCCAGTCCCTCACCTGAAGTGTACAAGTCTCTTCCACAGAAATACAAAGACAGACAGAAAGCCATTTTATGTTACAACCTCGATGAAAGAGAAGAACACAGATGGACGTCCATCCCCCAAAACATCCACGAGCTCATTGCTGCCTTGGGAACAAGAAGGCAGTGCTAAAAGCACAGGGCAAAAAGGCAAAGGAACAAAACTTGTGCTCTGCCTAGAAACTCCAGTACAGCCTCAGCACACCAATGCTGAGCAACACAGCAAAGCCCCTGAAATGATCACTCACTGGACAGCAAGCAAACAAGCCTGCAAGAAAGAAAGGTCTGCTGCACAGGCTGTTGCCCCTTTGTTTGTTCTTCCATACACTACAACTTGCAAGACAAATCTATCACCTTGTAATACAAACATCAATTACACACACAAAGAATATAAATCTTGTTTGCACTACCAAACACTATAGCTAGACTTCACTTCTCCTTTCAAAGGAAAGGCTCTGTGCACACCAACAGCCTCCTCTCTCACGTGCTCCTCACAACAGAGAACTCAAGGTGCCATCATAGCTATACACGTGTCACTTCATCTCCTGCCACAGCCTGTGTCCCCATCCACCACACTCACAGCCACACCACTCCTGAGGCACTGACCTCCTTACTTCCACTTTCCTACCCGGCTCCACCCCACCTCCATCACCACCATGCCTCCAAGCCCCAGCTATACACACACACTGCCAGCCTGTCAGATCCCTTCTGGATCACCTGCAGGGAGCTGCAAGGTATGCAGTCCTTTTCCTTGACCATTACTGTCCCTCAGACACAGTTTAAAGGCCACTTCTTTATCCCATTCTTCCCCTTTCTGTCTTGCTCTTCAGCCTTGCTTTCTCAATTCTCCCCAATGCTCCTGCTCCTTCCAGAAGCATCCTGACCTCCTCCTCTCCCTCAAACCTGTTTGGGCCCTTCATGACTAATTCCTTCATTTAGGCTCTCCCTCACCTGGACATCTTCAGTCCCTGCTCAGGGGCTCCTTGTTTGCCAGGACATGCCAGTATAAGCTCAAAAGCCTCCTCCTGCCCCTTCCGTTCTCTTCTCTTGGAGACAACCATTCCTCAGGATTCTCTATCTTCCATTACTAGAGAGTCATCTCTGGCCATCATGCTCATAACTTGTTACCCTCCAGTCTGTCCAAGCCACTGCTGCTAACAGCACAATGCTCTCCCAAAAATCAGGGAGCCAATGCCCAAGTCAAATGCCTCCTACATTAGATTCAAATGCCATTCTTCTTCTTCAAGGACTTCACATTTTCTACTCCCTTTTGTGTGCCCAGCAATCCAATCTCCCTAATAATTTTTTTTTTGTTGGTTTCCCACTGACAACCTTGTGTTTAGACACTGTGTTTAGAACTGGGCTTTTTCTTTTTTTTTTTTTTTTTTAATTCATTCTTAAAAGCCCATTTTCCATGAATGACTCAAAATTCTTTTCCAAAATCAAAGTCACCACTCAGATTTGCTGGTTTGTTTTGGTTTTTTTTCCCCTAATGCCTAATATGCGTAGTATATATTGCTAGGATATGTATATTCCTCAAGGCAGAGACTTGAGATCTTTTATATGTGCTCTTTTATATACTTTTATACAGTGCCAAATGCTTCGACTTCAAATAATTTCTGAGAGTAAATTATCATTATAAAGTCAAGCTTCACCTTTTCAAAGAGTCTGAGTCCCATCTTTTTTGTCAGAGGCACAGCCAAAAGTTGAGAAACCAAGATTCTCTCCTCTGAGCCCCATTAGTAACCTGTTCTGCTCTTCCACCTATCCAGAGCTCATCTTTTAGTGAACCAAAGCCACCATCAGAAAGGAAAGAAACGAACAAAGCATAAATCAACATCGCCAACCTCTTGGCTCTCTGCCTTCCTGGAATACAGCTTTCCAGCCCATTTTATCCATTTGCAGGGTATTAATAACAAGTCAGAAGTATATTGACCAATAAACGTCAAGGGCCACAGGCCACCAAAGGAAATACTTCCCACTCCACTTCTTTGGTTCACAAGCAACTGGAAAAACACAGGCTGTGTGGAACGTCAAATTAAAGTATATGGCTCCTAGTGGTGAGTCTCACTTAAGTAAGGTTTTCTTCTTGTAGGTGTTAGTGTCTTTCTACACCTGGGACTGTAAGTCTGATTTAAAAGGTTTCCAAACTCACTTTCCCCCAGCACTTGGATGCTGCTTTACATCACACACTTTGCTGTTCTGCAAATGCAAACATGCTCCTTTTGTTTTTTTCTCCAGGGTGATGCTGCAGCCAGTACATTTTCCACCAGAGAAGCACAACCTAACAATGACTCTTTTACCTCCAAGAGCAGAGTTTGAGCCACACTGCTAAGTCCTTAAACCTGTTACACAACAAATAAGCATGGATTACAGCCTGACTAGTTCATTATGGGATGTTTTGTGACGCTGTTCCTAACACACAAACACTGCTTGCCTTAGCCACATACATAAAGACCATTCTTCTATTTTTTTTTGTTACACATTTTTACTGTTTTCACTTTCCTGCATCTCACCCATTTATTACTCACCTGCTCCCTATTCAGCAAACTTTTACACCATAGAGAGTCCCAACTAACCATGATGTAACAGCACAGTGCCACACTTGCTCTGTATATGAATGGCTGTTCATGCTACAGTTACTTGACACTTGTCACTATCAAAACAAACCATTCACAGCTATATGTTATCTTTAGTACTCCATGGCTACTCCGTTTGCAGCACTAAACGCAGAGAGCACAAATAGAAAGAAGCAATCCACGCTGAGGAGGCTATTTCAGTAGAAATATCAAGCAAAACAATTAAAAAAAAAAAAAAAAAAAAAAAAAAAAAAGCCTGACTAAAAGTACATCTTTAGGCAGACACAATCTAATTTTGGCAGGTTTACCACAGTCAGCTACAACGTTTGCTAACAGTTTAGAGGATTTGGGATTTTTTTATTTTCTAAGTCAGGTGTGGATAAAGAAGATTCGTCTTTACTTCCTTAGGTAATGGGTACAGTTATCAAAGTCACTGTTTATAATTTGAAGACAAGATTTCCTCACAAGGAAAAACTCAATATAAATACACCCATTTTTTTTTAAATCCCAGCTTTACAACTTGACTAACAGTAAAAAGCAAATGATTGAACGAATAACACACAGAGCATTATTACTACTGTGTGTGAGGTCACGAGTGCAGAGCCTTATCTGTAATCCTGTATTGCCTAAACATAAAGGCTTTATTTTTTTCATAAACCCCATGGATCAGGCTTGTAATCAAGTAGAACTCCTTTCAACGTCAGACCTCTTAAAACACAGCTTTACTACTATATGCTAAGTATCATTCCTCACTGCATCTTGCTTCTCTACTGACAGGCTTACAAGTGCCTCCTGCACTTCCCATGTGTGATCGACTCAATTAACAAATAAAATGAAGGTGACACTTAAAAACATTATCCAAACCCAGGTATGGTTAAAACTTGCACAGGAAGCACAATAAAAAAAAATTATGATTATAGTGCTTCCAACTCAGAGCACTAAAATTCAAAGGTCAAGTACTCAAATACCATGGCACATCCAGTGACTTAGGAGGAGTTTTTTAAACACAGTTTAGCTGCAGATTCTTTTATTTGACTTTTGAGCTTTTATAATACAGTTAGTCATGTCTCGAGCTTCTTCCAACAACCACGTAGCTGATGAACTTTGTTTTCCAAGGCTTACGTTTGTTTTGCAACCACTGAGCTGCAGAAAAAAAAGAGCTTTGAGACATGACAAAAATCATAGGAAGTGGGAACACCGTAAGTGAAGTGAACAGACATGGCATTCCTTTCCTCCTCCACTTCATTCAGAAAACACTCCTCGGAAGGCTACAGAAGTTTGTAGAATCATAGAATCAGTCAGGGTTGGAAGGGACCACAAGGATCAGCCAGTTCCAACCCCTCTGCCATGCCCAGGGACACCTTACCCTAGATCAGGCTGCCCACAGCCTCTGGCATTAAACACCTCTCTGGGCAACCCATTCCAGGCTCTCACCACTCTCATGCTGAAGAATTTCCTCCTGACATCCAGGCTCAATCTCCCCACCTCCAGCTTTGCTCCATTCCCCCTAGTCCTGTCACTACCTGACAGCCTGATACCCCAGCTTTTTTTGGAGGCCTCTTCAGATACTGGAAAGCCACAAGAAGGTCACCTGGGAGCCTCCTCTTCTCTAGACTGAACAGCCCCAACTCTTTCAGTCTGTCCTCATAGCAGAAGTGCTCCAGCCCCTCTGAGCATCCTCAAACATCTGCTGGAGTGGGATAGTGTAGTCCCTCCACATGCTCATTCACTGGATGGTAAACTGTACAGAGCTGTACAGAGCATGCACATTGATTGCATGTAAATGACATGCAATTTACAAGTAATTTTTAAAAATAGGTGAAAGTTTTTTTAAATCCCTATTTTACTTGTTTGGAAAACAATAATGTTTGATTTTTGTATATAATCCCTGAGATCTAGGTTCATAAGAATTCTCCTTAATGCTTCCAAGTAAGACTTAAAATTAAGAATGCTAACGGTAAAATAGGATGTTAAAAATCATCTTCATTTGATAAGCCTCTACAACCACTAAAATAAAATAAAAATAAATCAGGGTACCAGCTGGCAGACAGCCAGCGCCATGCACTCCTCAGCCTCAGCTACTTCTTCTGCAGGACACAAGTCCTTTGTTAAATCTGCCAGGTGCCCTGTGGTGCAAACGTGGCACAAACATTGCAAAACCTTGAATGGTGCTAAAAATAACTTGATCTTCTGCCAGAACCCTTCTAGTAAACCATAACCCTGAATATAAGTAGAATAGATGGCGGTAATGCTACAGTGAGACAAGACAGTTCTGAGGGAGCAGACAAACCCCAACTGTGTCTCACTGGGTCTGCTGTTTGCAAAACTGGGTCTGCCTCGGGTACAACCAAAGGCAGCTGCAGCATTTGCTAACGCTGAAACCAGTAAGAGGAAAAGACTGAGTCGATTTGACCTAAATGATTAGGCATCCTGTAAAAGAGAAGTCACCAGGCTAACCCTCTGAGACCCACCAATAATGCTGGAAAGCAAAGGTCTGTTTCAGTATCTATTTCACAATCTTCTTCTCCCGCAGGTTATCACCTTCAAAACTCTGAAGGACAATGTTCCTCCATATGCTGCAGACTACAAACCAAAGGTACAAAGGGTAGTCTCATGCTGCTGCCTAGATGCTTTGTCATGCTGCTTTCTAGGTGACTGGACCAACCCAGGCTGGTGCAGCCTCTGAAGGAGCGTTTGGCCACCACAGGGCGACATGGTACCTCTTGCACAAGGCAGCTGCTCTTTGGGAACCCTTTTACAGCAGTTTCATACAGCTCTTTTATCCACCAGCACCTTTCATCTCACAGCTAGTGCAGATTGCCAGCTCACAGGAGGTTGCAATGATGCTCAAGGCTTTCTGGTTACAAACTGTGGGTCAAATTCTAAGCTGAGTTGGATGGGTTATCTTGCCAACTGTGGCACAGTCACTTCACGTTTACACCCCCATGAGAAGGGACACACATCAGCCCTTCAGCTTTCAAGCACAAGGCTGCCATTTTATCTTCCTCACACATTTGTAATCGTTTCCTTTTGTACCAGGAAGGTGCAAGACTTCTTTTCAGGTCTGCCTAAGCCTACGAGGTGCAGACCAGATGGACACTTGGTCCCCAAAATTGTAAGAAAGTTTCCAGTTTCCCTAATACCTCACCACCACCTAACTGACTCCAAGCAGGCTCAACATTTCTAAACAGACAAGCTTATGAAAGAAAAGCCCATAAGGAACATGAAACCCAAACATATAGACACAACATCTAGCTTAGGAAAGCCACTGAGCTGCAAACTGGTCAAACTGGGAGAGTACCCCAGGAGGAGTCACCACCAAAGCCTTGTCCCACTTTTCATGTTCCTTCCAAAAGCAGCCACAAACGGGCACTGAAGCACACAAACCTTCAGCCTGACCCAGACCAGACCCTCTTATGTTCCCACGACTATTAATAACAAATCTCAATCCATCTGCTGCTGCACAAGAAAATAAAATGAAGGCCCCCTGCATTCAGACCCTACAAGCCAGACACCTCCAACGAAAGGGTAGGGAGTCGCTTTTATGTGACCGCAGAATTTCAATGTCACATTGCAAAACAGTCAATGCTGCACCCACCCTGCCCTCAGCCAGCATCCCTGGCACAGCAATGGCAACACACCTCAGCAAGGTGAAGCTGACTCCCTTCCCTGCCTTTTTAAGAACATATGCAAGAGGTCAACAGCTTCCAGAAAAACTGACAACACAACTTTCAATCTGGGAAAGCAAATAACACTGGTTCCTTGGGACATGAAACAAACACCAAAAAAAACCAACCAAAAAAAATTAAAAACAAAAAGTGAAAAGTTAAAAATGAAAAGGAAAAAGGGAAAAGAAAGAGGGAAAAGTAAAGTAAAAAGGAAAGGAAAAAAAAAAAAAAAGAAAAAAGAAAAAGTAAAAAACAAACAAAGTCAGATCTAAACACACACAAACATCTCCTCCCACTCTGCAACCAGCTCTGTTTCTGTGTCACAACTTCCCACCACACAGGCTGGAGCTTCAGAGATGCACCCTCTGTGCCTCCACTGAATGGACACAAGTGATCAACTCAAGTTAGGTGTCTTGCACTTGAAAGTGAGGAACAGGATTCAGGGGTAAAAAAAAAAAAACAACCCCTCACACCTAATTAATCTGAAGGATTTTCTTTCTTAAGCAATGATGTTTAAAAAGATGTCATAAGACTTAAAAAAAAAAGACGTCACAAGATTTGAAGGGCCTGCAGTATCCAAACACTGTTAGATCTCTTGAGTAAATGGCAGGCTGCTACAGAGACAGGGAGGACGTGATCAGTGTGCTTGGGCACCCACAGCAGCCTCCACAGCTTTCGCTGTAACACCAATACGTTCCCTGCTCTGATCGTGTTAGGGACATTTTAGGCTATCAGGGAGTGACAGGACTAGGGGGAATGGAGCAAAGCTGGAGGTGGGGAGATTCAGACTGGATGTGAGGAGGAAGTTCTTCACCATCAGAGTGGTGAGAGCCTGGAATGGGTTGCCCAAGGAGGTGTTTAATGCCAGGCTGGATGAGGCTGTGGCCAGCCTGATCTCAGGTAGGGTGTTGGAACTAGATGATCCTTGTGGTCCCTTCCAACCCTGACTGATCCTATGATTCTATGAACTGTGAAACTCATCTGTAAAGGTTTTGCGGCTAACAAGCATTTGATTTCACTTTCCACCAACAATACAGCCACATCGTATTACAAATACCATCAAATGAAATTTTAATTATTTTCTAAGAGTCACTTGGTAGCTGTTAATGAAGGCAAACTGCTAGGGAAACCCTGCCAAAACAAAGTAATGACCAGATGTGTATCAGTGCAGCAAGGTCTCCTTTAGCTGAGTAACGACGTTGAGCCATTAAAAAGGGTTAGACTCCTCTCTTGTCAACATTCCATTCCAAACAGCCTTTTTTTCAGAAGTATTTCTCCTAACCCAGAGTTTGTATTGTGTTCAGGGCCAGGATGGAAGAGGCCTTGAGTAACCTGTTCTAGCGGGAAGTGTCCCTGCCTATGGCAGGGGCTTGGAACTGGCTGAGCTTTGAGGTCCCCTCCAACCTAAACCATTCTACGATTCTATGCTATAAGCCCTGGAAATAGTAGTTCAGAAACCATGAAATAGCTACACACATCTGAACAAGAGAAAGAGCAATAATTTTAAAGGCTCTTCCATTTACATCTCAAATTGCTTTCAGTAACTTCTATTAACCTCTCCTTACAGGTTTTTTGTTGTGGTTTTTTTTTTTCCCTCGTTCGTAATGCTTCCTGCAACCTTTAAAATAAAACAAACTGCCGAGATGTCAGAAAGTTATAGATGCTCACTTTAATTACTCCACGTTAATAACGTTTGTCATCCACATTAACAGTTTAAATGAAAACAACACATGCAAATTCAGGGATCTGATTGCAAGTTTGTACCCTTTGCTGCCACGCCTGTGCAGCAGCAGCTAATTAAGGCAGTGAGCTATGCCCATACCGAGCTGCTGCTAGGCTGGGAGATAATACATTATAACTACTTGCATGGCAGAACCCACGATTTATAGTCCAGCTTAGTTTTAACTGCACAGCACGAGGCTTTGAGGGGAGGAAAAAAAAAAACCCAACCTCGCATTTCATACCAGTATTATTGCATTGCTGTTTTTTTCACCAAACTGAATGATGTTTCCATATACAATAAGTAACTGGAAAGCGCAGCTGAAGGAACAGCCTCCATCACCTTCCATTTCCTTATAAGGGACTTCAAGCCCCAGAATAATTAATCTAATCAAATAGCCCTTCAGTATAAACACACTAAACTGCAAGGCACAAACCCACAAAATATCTTCGACACAGCGCAGAAATGTCAATTTTTTAAAAAGCTATTTCATTAGCAAATGTTTTGGTTTTTGTTTGTTTTTTTTTTTTAATTTAGAAGAATGCTTATTGCTTCACTGACTCATATTCCCATGTCTCTGGTCTATTGAGCAAATAAGTGAAACAACGTCTATGCATTTTATAATTAAGTTATCTCCACGTTATTGTTCTTGTTTTCCACTGGTGAAAGCCCTAAAGGAAGAAATGCAGCTGCTGAGCACTGAAGGCAACTCCTCATTTAAAGTACCTCACAGAACAAAGGCTGAAGCCAAAAGTTGGTCTCATTCATTGGGCACAATAAAATCCTCTCAGGAAGAGTTTCCACAATGATCAGTTATCAAGCGTGCACAAAAATCACAGTTCTTCACCCACCAGTTCTAGCATCCACGGGATCATTTCCTGGGAGTGTTTTGTTTTGTTGTTGGTTGGGGTTTTTTTTAATCACTTATCTGAAGAACTGCAATAAAAAAAAATGAGAAACTACACGCAAGGTTATAATTATTCTCACGGTGCCTCGACATGAAGTTTGTCCAAGAAAAGCAAACACGTGTCAAGGTCAGAGAGAAATAAATAGTTTTGGGTTTGTTTTTTTTCTTCCTCTGAATTCCAATGCTGGGCAATAAAAATAAAAAAAAATTAAAAAAAAAAAAGCTAAATGGGTCATTTAAAAGGGAAAATAAGCTTTATATTTCTGAATTTGTCTGTTCCGTGAATGGAGAAGCAACATGCAAGTGAGTCTGTCTGCTTCTGCATTTCACTGCTGAGTGAGGAAAAACAAAATAAAAAATGTTTTAAATCCTCTGATTTGGTCTTTGATCTGGAGTAGATCGGCAAGCAGTGGCTACTTTAATAAAGCCATTCTTCAGTGAAGCACAAGATATAAATTGCAAAGCAAAGCAGCATGTTGCTTTCCTAATACTGCAGTGATTGTTTCTAATATGAACTGGAGTCTCTCGCACAAAAAAAATTCTGAAGATAATCAAGTATAAGTGCAAGGTCATTGCCTCATCGTCATACAAGCAAATGTAGTTTATAGTCACACTGCAAGCACTCTGTGGCTTTACTTTGACTAACCTGAAGCTTAAACGCTGCATTAAGTTTTCCAAAAAGTCTGTTTTAACTGGAGTAAAAATTCATTTTATTAGGAGCACTGCTCACATTTGGCACCAAGATAACACAGCATGCACAACTGCGAGGCTACTTCCCTAAAATCCGAGCCACTACAGCAACTACTCATAGGAAAAGACCAACTTCTAAAACCAGCACCGGCAGTTCATCGTGAGGACAGCCATAAGAGGAGAAGTTGCAAAGTGTTTCTGAAGCAGGCAAGAGGATCTGTGTTCTTTCAGAAAGGTGTCTTCTTGACTTCGTGCACTGAGCAGCTGTCTTATGCCGTAAGCCATATGTTACAACCTCTCCATTAGTTAGCCTGAGATGCAATGGTTTACTCTGACACTACGATGGCATAGTGAGTTCCACAGATGAAAGTGTCTTTTAGAAGTCAGCTCTTTCTTGAACCCACCCACATAAAGACATTTCACTCAAGCATCGCTCCAAATGGTTACAGGCAGTATTGGCTTTGAGTGTAAGTTCAGCTCAGGATATTGATAACATAACCTGAGCCCAAAGCAACCTCTCCTCAGTGCCTCCATTCAACTTGAAAGACATCACAGGCTCACAGGTCAGGGGTTGGAAGGGACCCAAAGAGATTATCGAGTCCAACCCCCCCTCTGCCAGAGCAGGACCAAACAATCTAGCTCAGGTCATACAGGAACACATCCAGACAAGCCCTGAAAGGCTCCAGAGAAGGAGACCCCACAACCTTTCTGGGCAGCTTTGGGACCCTTCCAGGCAAGAAATTGCCCCTTGTGTTGAGCTGCAACCTCCTGTGCTGCAGCTTCCATCCATTACTCCTTGTCCTATCCCAGGGAGCAAGTGAGCAGAGTTGTCCCCCTGCTCCTGACCCCCAGCCCTCAGAGATTTAGAAACATTGATTAAATCCCCTCTTAGACTTTTCTTCCAGACTGAAAAGCCACAGATCCCCCAGCCTCTCCTCATCAGGCAGTCCTCCAGCCCCCTCAGCATCCTCGCAGCCCTCTGCTGGACCTCTTCCAGCAGATCCCTGTCCCTCTTCAACTGAGCAGCCCAAAACTGAAGGCAGTACTCAAGATGTGGTCTCAGCAGGGCAGAGTAGAGGAGGAGGAGAACCTCCCTTGCTCTGCTGGACACACTCTTCTTAATACACCCCAGATTTTTACAGTACAGTAAGTTTTATATACACAGTGCACAGATGGACAGCAGTTAACAGACAAAGACAGAGGTGTAAAGAGAAATTTTCAAAGTAGTCAAAGAGACTTCTGCATCTTCTCTGGGAGGTTCCTTTGAAAACTTCAGCTGTGTTTTTTGCAAGTCTCCTCATTTGCTTTTTTAATAAAAGGGTTAATCAGATAATTCTGTGGCAAGCACTCAAGAACGTATACCCAGAAAGGACAAAAATATCTCTCTTACAGAGGAGGAAAGGAGGAAAGAGAAGAGGAAAAAAAAATAAGAAAAAAAGAAAAAAAGGGGGACAAAAGAGTGAGGGGGCGTGGGAGAGAGGTTATTGAGCGAGTGTTTGAAGGAAGTACTTTTTGGTCTCCTCTGTAGTTCAGGAAGGTTCAGCATGCTTTAATTGCTACTTTGAAAATGCCCTATTTTGTCTGCAGAGCAAGCCAAAAAGCATCTGAAACCATTAAACTTCCAGGTACTACCCAGACTGGCTATTAAAAAGGACACATAGTGAATTCTCTTTAAAATTTAATAACAAGGAGTATTTAATGTTGTCTGAGGAAATCTATGGTGTTCTGAGCATTGCAGCTTGTCCAAAGTGTGTGACAGCATTACAGGATGGATTTTAAACTGCTGGTTTATAAACATCCTCTCCTAAAAGATGTGGTCGTAGCAATTTTCACGTGTTTCGTTGTACACTGCCTGAATAAAAGTACCTAATTCGCATCAGTTATAACATCCTGAAGCAGCCTGCATTAGCAAAAGCCTCATCCATCTTTAAACTACTCTTAATGATAATTGTGATTCTAAAATAAGGCTTTTGTGTTCTACAGGAAAACTTGCACCTATATCTTACAACGAGAGGAGAAAATATCAAAATACATCTTACTAGAGGTGCATGAATGAATCCATTGTATCACTGATGAAAAATGCATAAAGACAAAATCCATTCCCTCTCCACATTACTTTGATATTTTTCTTTCTACAGGGAACAAAAGCTGACCCCAAATGATTTTCCTTTCTGCAACCAAATGCAGGCTGTGAGGTAGATACAGAGATTTCAGACATATTAAAAAACAAAAAAAAAAAAAGGAGAAGTTCTTAAGAACGGTACAAAAAAGAAACTTAAGTCATTAACTGAAACTTTACACAAGCCCCAATCCTGCAAACACTTACGCAACTGAGTAACTTCACACACATAAATAATCTGATTGAGTCCAGTGGGGCTACTCATATTTTCAAAGCTACTCATACCTATTAAGTGTGAGTAGAGTCATGTTACAGTCAATTTAATTAAAAAAAAAAATAAATTAAAAAATCAAAGATTTCAGTGTGAAACTTCAAAATTTCCTAACAAAGAGCTAGTACTTAAAACACTTCTTCAAATTCTACTTCTCCCCTTTAGGCAAAACCCCCACAATATTTAAAATGACGTAAAAATTAAGCCTGAATTTTACCAAAGGATGTGCAAACATTTTTTCTAACATTTGTTTTTTTCCAACAAATGTGCAAATTTTTTTTTCAAACATTTGTTTTTTTCTAAAAAACATGCAAATGTTTGGTTTTTTTTTTTTTCCCTAACATTTGTTAGAAAATGGAGGTTTTTCCAACATTTGTTAGTATCTGGAGATACTAACTAGGCTGCTAGCATGAGGCAAAGAACTTTTCCAAGTCCTGGGTATCTCTATAAAACATCATGTTTAAGTGCTTAACAAGGACAGCCTGCTTTTCAAAGTGCTTATCGCTGCAATTCCCGTTGAGTGCAATGGGATTTCTAAGCACTCAGCTCTTCTGAGTAAGGGAATACTTAATACCAGGACACAGGAGTGCAAATTTAGAAATCCGTAATTAGG
>VWZI01002853.1:384334-446572 GCA_013396835.1 Psilopogon haemacephalus | reverse complement strand
TTTTTTTTTTCCCTAGAAGCCTGCCAGTGAGACAGTAGAAAACTTTCAGGAAGATTTGGCCATGTGTTGTGGAAAGAAAGTAGCTAGCTTTCTAGGGTGGCAGACCTGGCAATTCCTGAAGGAGGATAGCAGTCTTTGCTGATGCTTTCACTTCTATTGCATTCAGGAAAATGGTCCTTGGGTGAAATACTTCCTCTCTTTTTTTAGGGGAGTAAATAAACAAGATTATTTTAAGATTATGCCAAGAGTACAATTGTCTTGCACTGCTGATTTCTTATGCTAATAGAAACAACTCTGCAAGGCTTTGAAACTTTGGCTAATCATTCAACAAAAATTGCTGTTCTATTTTAATAATAAAGACATCTATTGATGATTTTGTTTAGGATTCACTAATCCAATCACAAATGCCTTTACTCTGTAGTTTCTTTGTACTCATATTTCTTACTTTTCTTTTTTCTTTTTTTTTAATATAAAAATAATTGAAAAGCCTCAATAAATAGATTACAGTAACAGAGAGGATTTCCATTAGCATGCAAGTTCTTCCCCTTTCAGCATTTGCATGATGATCATTTTATAGCAGAATACAATTAGGGCAACTAGGGAAAAGTGTATGGCTTTGTGTTACGTGGTATTGATTTCATTTCCTAATACTGGGAGTGCACAAACAGACTCACAAAGCTGATTTCACTTGAAAAATCCAGATTGGACACTGGTGCAGGTGAAAAGAAATGCATGTCTTAGAACTATTCCAGGCTCTTTTTCCCCCTCAAAAGAGAGCGATTAAGTGAGGTCATCTATTTTTTTTTCCTTTTTTTTCCCCCCCTAGTAATTTTACAGATAGGATTATTTGTAATCCAGTTTTCTGGAAAGAACTAGTTCATGCTCAGCAATTTAAAAGATCCTTGCTTCTGTCCTTTCCAAAACTGCTGTACTGCTTTCTTCACAGAGTGCTCTGCTCTCACTGCTCTCAGTGTTGTGGGGAATTCTTTTTTCTGTTGGGATCTTCTTGATTTCAGCTGATGTAGCCTTAGAGGTACCTTCTCCTGACCCTTACAGCTCAATAGAGAGTGAGAACTCACTTGGAAAGACAAAAACCTGACCAGGAAAATATTTAGGTCCAAGTCTTAGTGCTCAGATACAGAGGACATCTGCCAGGAAATTCATGATGCAATGGTAATGGCCTGAAAACAAAAGAAATGGGTCATTTGTGTTATGTCATTCATTCCTCCTTTTCTCCCTCTGAAATTATCGTCAATACATCTACCATGTCTGCGCTGCACACAGGGTGCATCCCTGCGTTCTTGCCACCTCCACCCACACTTTACAGATTCCAGGTGCAAAACACTGCATTAGAATTTATGGAGTGCAAGACACATTGAGAGATCTTCATGTCTTTTTTTTTAGACAAGGGACAGACCAGCTGTGCTGCAGATGTAGAAAAGTGAAGATTTCTACACCCTTGCCACATCCAACAGGAAAGTGCAAGCACAGGGAACTGTAGGGCTGTCATTTTTCCCTGTGCTTATTTCTATTTTTTTCATACTGCTGAAACCCTTTCTTGGGAGGATACTATTTTGGAAGAATTGAGTCTCATGAGTTCTGCTTCTCAACTGTGCAAATTTCCACTATATTCATATAATAAAGTCATTTATAAGAACTACAACAAGTGCTATTCGTTTCACAGTTTACAACTGCAGCCTCCACAGAATGGATAGTGTTGGGATGGGAAAATAGTTCCGTTAGAAGGCTCAATAACTAATCTGTTGTGTTTATAGAAAGGCTAAAGTTAACATTTTTTTATGCACAGGTGATATGGAGTCATGGTGGCAGTGGTGAGAATGAAGCAGACATGAGAAAAAAAGGCTAGCTGTTTCCACTTTGCTTTTGCTAACAGTGTGACACTTCATTTCCTAGAGAAGAAATCTGTGCTTTTGTGGGAAGTATTTTCGTATGGGTGATACTCTAGTCGTGCAAGTATTTGGTTGGCAAAGGACTTGTATGCTAGCAGCCTTCCCTTTTCTCATGTCTGTAGGGAAAAGTGAGATCTGCTTTATGACAGGGTGACTTTCAAGTTCCTGCAAGGCCATCCCACGTCCTCCAGTGTTGTTTAAATGTGAATACAGCTGGTGAAACAAAACTATATTGCTTGCCCTCCACTGTTCTGGAAAGCAACCCTCATCCATCCTTTTATCTTTAGGGACCAAAGTCTCCTTATGATTCTGTTTCTGTCCTTCTTTGCAATGCAGTAACCCATCACCTTTCATCAGGCTTCTTTCATTACAACCTAACTCTCTGTTAGCATTTCTGGGAAACTCCTGGGTCTCAGGGTTGCCCTACTGTGCCTGCTACACTTCTTCCCACATGGCAGGGAGAAGAGACAGGGGTGCAGTGGGGGCACCAACTGGATTAGAGGTTTTCCCCTTTCCCTGGTGACCTCTCAGGGGAGCATATCATGGCCATAAACTTAGTTGCAAAAGAGCTAGCAAAGTAAGCTGAGAGGACTGCAGACACTCTGCCGTGTCCCATAGTTCCCAAGTTCCTCAGCTCCAGGCTGCTGGAGGCAGGGCTGGCAAAGCACTTTTGATCTCAGTGCGGAGGTCAATGACAGTAGCTTTATGCTTATTAATTTTTGCTACAGCTGTCACAGGTAATATTAAAATGAAAAGGTGACTCATAAGACCTTCTTATTTTATTTGGGTTTTTTTGGTTGTTTTTTTTTTTTTTTTTTGTTTGAGATCTAGTGTGCTAGTTGCATTAATTAAATAGCAAGCAATTCAAGTACATTTACAGTCTGCCTTTGAAATTCGAGCCCATACTACACTTACAAATTACGTGTGAGCAAATTCATAGGACGCATTGTTCTCTTGGGTTAACTCCACCGTAGTGTCATTAGGTGGGTACGCCCTCATGAATCCAAGCCTTTTTTCTAAGAAAGGAAAAAAAAAATGCTTGCTCAAGAAGTAGGGCAATTTCTATCAAGAAGAATCATCTGAGAGGAAAACAAGAGAAGAGTCTCTTCCCTCCCACTTTTTTATTTAAGTTGTTTTTTAATTGTTTCTTCGACCCAGTGGTTTAGTGATTTCACATCTATTTAATTAACAGAGAAATGGATAGGGCACACTGAAAAACGAGAAAGGAAGATCAGATAGACAAATGGTCTCTGTAAGTTCACAGTTCTTAAAACAGATGTTCACCTCCGCTGGCTATGGTATATCATTATCTCCAGGAACCCTGAAGAGAAAGCAAAATCTTTCATTACTTGTGGGAAAAACAGATCAGGCTTACAGAACTAAAGAGATACACCAGTCCATTCCATCAGATGCCATCTTGGTGGTGGTGTGTTACAGGTCAAGAAGTGTGTGTGTGACTGGGGGAGAGTGAGGCTATAGATAAACATTTCAGATGTCTGTGGAATGAGAGACTGCAAAGATGTGATGAAGAGGTGGTGTCTAAAACAGAAACAACCAAATGGGTGTGAGTTTGGGACAATTCTACTTTTACTAATTCAGTGCAACATCAAGGTAGTAATTATCTGACCTACTTGCTTTTTGGACAGGGCCGGCTTATTCTTGGAGTAAGACTATCTGTTCCCTGAATAGCTATTTCCTGTAGCTGCTTGAGCATCTTGACTCAAAGGTTAGGTGGTGTGTGCAGCACAAAAGCACATTGCCTTCTGGTTTATTTTCTCTCTTTTTACCATATGTTGCAAACACCTAGATAAAATTTAAATTCAATGCTATGCAACCTTCTTCCTTCCTATCTGGGAAAATTAATAATAATGGGAATTCCTCCTGTCCTAGAAAAACATAAAAAAAAACCCACAGAGGTTTGCCTGTGCAGTCTAATCCACATGCACAAACACAAGTGCAAATGCACACACAAACCCAACCGTGCACTGGCCACAGACTGACCACTCTATCTGACTCCCTGGGCCTTGCATCTGGTTTCCCCAGCTGTGGGGCAAGAATATTATGATCTGCTAGGTAAGCAATTGTGATGGCAAGCACGAAAGACCCTTTGACCTGAACAGTTTGATTACTGGTGCCTCAGATTTAGCTCGTTTTGTGATTATCCTTTATTGCTCTTACTGTCTCCACTAACTTTTAATCACAGCTGAGCATTTCCAATCCTGCTGCCATTTCTGACTTCAAGTCTATTAAAGGAGCATTCAGTCCCAGATAACAAAAGCATGAGGATTTGCTATGTAGGAGGCACTAGAGGGACCCTTTACTCCCCCCTCTGCTTCCCACCCCCCTCCTCGCATCAGAGTCCTGGTAGTGGAAAAGAGACGCTGAAATCAATATAAGAATAAATTTCCACGTGGTCCTTATTGTGGAGGCAAGGTTTCTACAGAAAATCCTTGTAATCAGAAAAGAGAGAAGATGAGATTAAACTGATTAAACTGAGAAAGTCAAAAAAGGACAACTTGAAAGATTAGCTCGAGGACGACTGAAAAGCATAATCCTCCATGCATGTTAAGTAGAACAGTCCCTCTCTGTTATCAGCCCCTTCATCTGGTGACCTTCTGTTGCATTAGCACAGAGCTACTTGATCCAAGGCAAATAGTGAAAATTGAAAAGCCGGAATGCCAGTGATTACAACAGGTATCAATATTACTGCAGTGATGGTTTGTTATCATTAGGGAGCTCCATCGGAGCTCATTCTGGAAGCAAAAGGAATAGAAAATAACAAGGTATTACACTTGTGACAGGCAACAGCAGAAAAGACCTTGCATAACAATGGGAAAGCCTTTTAAATCTGCTTCCACCTCTAAAATTACAGCAGTAGAACACGGAAAGAGATGGGGAGAAACATGGGAAGCTTGTCTGTGTTCTTATCTCAGGAAAAAATGAGCCTCAGTGTGTCACACACAGACAGCCCTTTTCTGGCGTGAAAGTGTGTCAGTTTTACCGGTTCATTGATTTTAATTTTTTTTCCCCCTCACATCCCCAACTTTATGGCAAATGTGCCTCTATGTGATCCCAGCATCAGAGGTGAAGCTGGCTCCTCTGCAGCCCAGTCAGCAGCAACCTTACAGTTCTGTGTTGCAGGGCTGCATGCCTGACAGCAGCAGAGACCACAGACTAACAGAGGCTTATAACTGTGTAATTCACTAGTTACATTTATTATGAGTAGGGCTCCACAGCTGTACTTTCTTATCCTTTTCTCTATTTCCTTCCCAGAGTCTGCCTTTTTTTCTCACTGCTCCCAAAAACAATGCGTTCAGGCACTCCTGTGTTTGTTAAAAGCCTGGAAGCCTGCTGTGGTATCCACCTCTGTCATAATGTTGCTGATGAGTCATTTCAATTTTTTTACCAAATCCTAGATTTGTCATCCAGTTGCCATTTGATTTTGTTCAACCTGCTGCAACTCAGTACTTCTGTTTTGTCCTCTCAGTTAACCATCACTTTGTGTGAGGGTCAGAATTGTTCCTAACTGGGTACTTGGCAAGGGCTTGCAGGAATGGAGCTCCACTTGGAAATCAATGAAAATACTGTGGCAAACCCCCATTAAGGAAAAAGAAGGAAAATAATACACCTTTTAAAAGAGTGGTTTTTAAAAGCACAAAATATCACTTCACATCAAAATAGCAAAAAGTGGTGATTTGACAGCATCAGGCTAAAATATTTTGAAAAATCTGGGGAAAAAAGTTCCTGCTGCCCTACTACTAGTGAACTTCAATCCAGCTCCAGGATCTAGAGAACGTAATTTCTGGCAAGGCTCTTGACTATTCCTTTGAAAGATCTTATCTGCATTTAGCACTAATATTAGTAAGGGGAACTGATTGCTACAGTCTTCTTTGACTTTCTTTACCAGAGAAGAAAGGATCTTGCAGCGATTTTGCTCACAGAAATCTTTTGGCCTTCTGTCAGTAGATTGGGTCAAACCTAATCTAGGCAGAAGAAAATAGTATAGCAGCCTTGGGAGAGCTCTTACTTCTACTATACCTGAATTTGTCCTCAGTTACTTAAGTCTCAACGAAAAGAGGTTTTCAGTTCAGGAGGTAAAAGGATTCATTAGATCTCATTCCCAGAAATGTCTACCTGATTGAGAAAGAGTCCCCTCAGGGGTAATGCTCATAAGCAGGGGGAGGCTGAGGGGCTGAAAAATGACCCATTTTGAAGTTTATCTAATTAGCTTCAAATGTATAAGTTGGGTGTTTTGCTAGATGGATTAGTGTAATTATCTTAGCGCACCTATTCATGCTAGGAATGTCAGAAAATGAGAGAACAGAGAAGCTCAGGAAAAAAATCACAGCAGCTCGCCCTGTTGACTGCCCTGACACTCGAGTAATTGTGCCGCAGAGGAAAGAGAGAAGGCTGGAAAAGTGCAAGGTGAGATGAGCTGCTCCAAAGACAAAATATTGACAGCTGACCTACAAATAAATTGAGAGGGATCCACCTTGGCCCAAACTCCCTTCAGAAAAGTACTACAGAAGAAATCATCCCACATTCATGCAATCACTGCATGAAGGCAGTGTCATTTTTCATACACCAGCAAGTAGATTTGAAGTATTCATTGTAAGCTCCGTATCTTTAGTTTTGCTTTTGTCACTGAGCCATATTTAAAATGAATGAAAAGATTTTTCTTTATCTTGAAAATATTTATTCCGGCAGAGAATGTATTTTTTTAGATAAAGTTTTTTTCTAATCCATTGATAAATTAAATGCCCCACATCTTCTCAGATGAGCTATAAACTATTCCAAAAGACAGTAGACAGCTATGAAATATCTTTTTCCAAGAAAGACTTAGAGTTAAAAAAAAAAAAGAGAAAAATAATGAAAAAGAAAAGGGAAGAAAGGAAAAAAAAAGCAGAAATGGGGATAACTTCTTTATTCCTAAGCTAATTTTTGTACTGGATGCATTTTTGTTCTGTCTGGGTATGCATCTGCTATAAAATATATCTGCTATGAAAAGGACTGCATTGCCAAGTAAACCTGAAAGTAGTCAGTGATCTAAATGCTGCACCACTCGGACATGCACAAGCCTATGGGACTGGATGGCTTGCGTTTGAGTGTACTGAGAGTGCCCACTAAGCCATTTTCCATCATTTACCATCAGGTCTGACTAACTAAGGAGGTCTTGGTTGAATGGAGGTTGGCAAATGTGACAGTCATTTACAAGAAGGTTTGGAAGGAGGATTTAGTGAAGCACAGACCTGTTAGTATGAACCTGGTGCCAGGCAGGGTCATGAAGCAGATCTTCATGAGTGCCATTATACAGCACATGCAGGGCAACTGGGTGATCTGGGCCAGTCAGCACGTGTTCATGAAGGGCAGCTTCTGTTTATGTTTCCCACAGCATCCTCTTGAGGGATCTGGCTGCTCACGGCTTGGATGAATGGAGGCTTCATTGGGAAAAAAAAATGTCAGGATGGCCAGGCCCAAAGACTGGTGGCTGGTCACAAGTGGTGCTCCCCAGGGCTCAGTACTGGGGTCACTTCTCCTTAATAACTATATCAATGATATGGATCAGGGCATTAAGTGCATCCTTTGTAAATTTTCAGATGACATTAAGTTGGGAAGGAATATTAATCTTCTTGAGGTAGGAAGGCTCTACAGAGGGATCTGGATAGGCTAGATCAGTGAGCTGAGACAAGTTGTGTGGGATTGAATGAGGCCAAGTGCCAAGTATTGCACTTCAGTCACAACAACCCCATACAATGCTACAGGTTTAGGGAAGAATGCCTCGAAAGCTGCCCATTAGAGAAAGACTGGGAGTGTTGATTGAAAGCCAGCTGAACATGGTCTAGCAGTATGGTCAGGTAGCCAAGAAGGCAAGTGGGATCCTGGACTATATCTTGGATAATGTAACCCAGCAGGAGAAGCGATGGTTTTCCTATACTAGGCACTGGTGAGGCCACACCTGGAGTATTGTCTCCAGTTTTGGTGACCACAACACAAGAAAGACATTGAGGTCCTGGGACAGGTTTAGAGAAGGGTAACAAAGCTGGTGAAGGATCTGGACAGCAGGTCTTAGGAGGACTGGCTGAGGAAACTGGGCTTGTTTAATCTGGAAACCTTATTGCTCTCTGCAACTGTAGTGGGTGCTCCAAACTCCCTTCCCCCTCCTCTGTCAGTGGAAGTTTGAATGGGGGAAGAAGTAGGCACAAAACAGCTTTCCCCCCACCCTTGCAGACTTGAATGGGGAATGGCAAAAGGCACCCTTTTCCCATACATGTATTGACCATGCTGGAATCTGGGATTGTGATTGTCTGTATTCTTCATGCCCAATATATGTTGGCACTGAACACATTGTCTTGGAAAGAATTTTAAATAGAGTGAGGAAAAAGCCCAGGCAGCAGTTCTACAGCTCTTGCACAAGTCCATTAGGTGCATTTAAGAGAGTTTCCTGTGGCACCCGAACTTGGCCCTCCTCGGGCCGGACATATCCTGGCTTCCTGCTCACTACTCCATGCCGGAAGGATCCTGCCTCTGCTGTGAACATCTGCTGTTGGCAGGAACACACCAGCAGTGTGGCTGTCCCTGCACTGCTAAGGCAGTGCCACTCCATGAGATGTGCCTTGTGGAAGTTGTGTCTGGAGACATTTTTTACTTTGGTGGGTTTTACACGTGTTGGACTAAAGCAGCCTGGATTTTTACTTGGAGTTCCAAAGGCTGCTGCAAAGGAATTCCAGGGAGCATCTCCAAAGTCCTACTCCTAAGTAAATCAGCTCTTCCCCTGGCTCTGCTCTATCTCTGATTTTGTAAGTGGAGTAAAGCTAGCTTATGACTTAGCCTTTTACATTTTCTGACTTTCCCAAATTATCAAATTTGCTCACAATCATCCTTGTGGAAATTCCCAACCTACTTAGAACCTGTAAATAAAATTTAACTAGTTTTGTATATAGTTTTGTGGCAGGGCTTTTGGGAAAAATTCCTGCCTTGTCAAATTAATTCCCAATCAAATCAACAACTATCCGAAAGGAAGTTGTAGTGAGGTGTAGTGCAACTTGTAGTGCAACTTGAGGCCTTTTCTCTTCAAGAAAAGGCCTCAAGTTGCACAAGGGGAGAGTTAGATTAGATATTAGAAGAAAAGTTTTTGCTGGAAGGGTTATCAAACACTGAAACAGGCTTCTCAGGGAGGTGGTGCAATCCCCATCTCCAGAGGTGTTTAAAGAAGTGTACATGAGGTGCTAAAAGTTGTAGTTTAGCACCAGGCTTGTTAGGGTTAGATAATGGTTAGATTCAGTGATCTTAGAGGTCTTTTCCAGCCAAAATAATTCTATGGTTCTATAATCCCACCAATAATTTATTTTTAAGAAAAGGAGTGCTCCATTTGTGCTGTTTGTACCAGTTGCAGAAATCGTATTACAAACTAGCTCATGGCCAGACTGCCTCAGTGACAGCTGGAGTTACTCACCTACTCTGTCAAAAGCTTTCTTTGCTCCCAACTCTCACTGTCTTCATGCCCCTGTTCTGTAGGATTAGCTGAGTTTCCAGATAATGGCATTTCTAAGTGTATCAAATGTGCAACGTTAATTTCCCCAGCATCTCATTGACTTTTTAGTCAATATTGCTGTGATCCTTTCAGAACAACTCTGCTGTTCGAAGTATTGTAAATGAGTTTAATCACCGGAATGACCTGGTTTCCAGCAGGGTTGTGAACCGTGGGTAACAGCATAGTCACCAGGTGATCAGCACCCCCTCTGCCCATTGATTCACCAGGGCTTTGAGTCATGCCTGCAGATTTTAACCTCAAGATTAAAACACCTTTGAGGGTGTTCAAAATTGGCAAGTTCTCTGCAATAAGTTACTTTTGATCTGGAAAAGCCTAGATTTCACTAAAATCGAAATTTTTCATGTGAAAAATGTCAATTATGATATTTTTTTTCCCATGAAAGAGCAGCTAAGGTCTAAGCACCAGATGGGATCTTACTGGGACAAACCTCTTTATTGATCTGTGAAATTTACACGATTTAATGCAATGTATCATTTATAGTAGAGCAAGTCACCTTTATTTTTAAACATTCGTCTTATGTTTCTTTAATATGAAATTGAAAGGATCAAAATCAGGACGTGGTGACTTTATTCTGACAAAACTGAATGGTTGTAATTTACCTGAAATTGTGACTCTTCTTTTGCTTTTGAAGATATGCTAAAGGAAACTGATTTTTTCATTTGGAATTTGGAATTAAATCAAATCCCAGATTATGGCATTTTCATATAGTTTGAAACATCTAAGTGCAGTTCAACTTTATCTGTCTCCTTGAGCTAATGCCATTTTGCAGGTAGATTAATTTTTTGCCTTTGCTGATTATTTTCTTGTTATTTAAAAGGCAAACATTTGTCCTTGAGTCATGGCAGAAGGCAATTAAATACATTAGAGACCAGTGTTGTGCCCTAGCTTTTGTTTTTGGCAGAGTAGAAAAGGTAGAGGGAGATGTGTTTTGATGCTGGTGGCATGTGATGGTTGAAATGGAATAAGGATTTGATTAATTAATGTGAGATGGTTTTTCCAAACTAATATTGTTAATTTTGATATTTGAACTTTTCCACCCCCAACCACCAATTTTAATACTAAACTATTTCGATTGTAATTGTCATCGATCTAGTATTAACTATCAATATATATGGTTGAATCCAATTGAAATCAAATAAACTGAAAGAGGTTTCTTGTGGTTAATTACTCTTCTTGGCCACTAAATGGACTCAGGGCTCATTCTGCTTAGGCAGAAGGCTAGGAAATTACAAAAGCTGAAGGTATTTACTCACAAATATTATTTCTCAACTTGCAAGTTTAGCAATAAATTGAGACAGTACTCAAAACACTTGGAGGGAATTCTGTTGATTGGCTTTCTGGCTGATCTGGATGCAGGATGCTGCTGAGACTTTGGAGTTCCTTTCCTGGCTCCACAGCCTCCTGGGGGAAAGGGGGCAGATGGTTTCTGACCTGGTCCTGGCTTTTGACGATCTGTGTGCCTCCAGGGCTTGCTCATCTCATGAGATGCAGGGCTGCTCCAGCAGGTCCAGGCAGATGTCTTGTAATGTGGTCTCAGTAGATGTGTCACACTGGCTATTGTATACAGCTAATGCGTGAAAGCAATTAGAGTTGCTCCTGGTAAATTTGGAGCAGTTCCAGGCTGGATTATAGCTTATATTGCTATATACAATGAGGCATTAGGCAACAGGCACAAATACAGCAGCAGAGCACATACTAATGGTAAAGCATTGAGCAATGGCAAAAGCACAGTGCACTGCTTATCTGTTTTTATATCAATGTCTGAGATTGGTTGGGCCTTTGGACATAAAAGCTTATCCAATTGGTGTGGCAGTAAACCAAGCTTTACCATATTTGGGTGAAACCACGGGTCTCTTATGCCCATATTTGGGGAGAGCATAGGCCTAGCACAAGCTTGGTACAAGGCAAGTATGTGCACCTTGTTTACCACGGGATGCAAACAGGAGAAAAAACAAGTTGGGTAAGCCAGAGTGCTCAGACTCCCTTGCTCCAGGTCTTTTGTCCGTTTTCCCATGGTTGATTCTCCCCAGACAGAAAGAAGGAGAGCAGAAAAACATGTCTGGGCAAGCCAGCACATGTATAGGCCTATTTTTGACCCTGTCAGGTCCACCACAACGATGGTTGATGAACTTTCAAACTTCACAGGCACATTACTTCCTTCTGTGTGCTCCTCTGCTGTCATTTCCTCTCAGCAGTCTGCAAAAGAGGCTACTGACACTCTCCACCTGCTGAAGAAGGGCTTGCCCTGGCTACGGTGTATGGACATTTGTTCTGAAGAAGTGGATTGTTATAAACACTTTTGTGTGCACAACAATGAGAGAACTCAGAAAGACAGACCCCCAAATGAAAAAAGGAGAAGAAAATAGTACAGAGTTAAGTGGCTGGACAGATAATAAGAAACCTAGACCCTCTAATTACCTCTACATTTTAAACCTGTGAGAAATTTCTGGGAGATAATATGAATGATATGAAAAATGTTAGAAGATTCACACCAAAAATCATACTGCTTGCACTGCTGGCACACAGCTTAAGACTAGACTCCTATCCAGCTGTAAGCAACATTAGATCCTGCAGAATGCCTGGACTGTTATATGTCTGGGTGGTTTTTAGCATTCTCATCACTAAATCCTTTCTAATTCCTCAAAGATTTTGGTTCAGAGTGTAGTCTAAATTTTGGAAGTGAATGAGAATTGTAGTTTCCAGTGAGCTTGCAGACTTGGTGCCATCTACTAATGCCATTATAGCAATCCTGTAAGCACTTGCCTATTTGAACATGAATGTGGCATTTTAAGAGCCTTGTCTGTGGGTGCACTGTATAGGTAGCAATAAACAGGACATAAAAAAACCCAAAGGTAACTGCTGAGGAAATGGCTTCAAGCCCAGGGTAAGGCACAGAGTTCATGTTCTAAGGAAGCTGGTGAGGAAAAGCTCTTTTGACAACGACTGTACTGGTTTTAGGATGTGGGCACAGACAGACTATATTTGGCATGTTCTGTTGCACTTGTTGCATAGACAACTCATGGAAGTCAGGACATCTCTTAATTATGTATGTTTTACAATTAATTAGCATTGCATGCCCTCTGAAGTTTGACCTTCATAATCACACCAGCAGAATACATACAGATTTTTGGTTTACTTGCTGGAGATATGTCATAAAAGCTTTACCCTTATGATTAGTTGTCTGTTGCTAGTGATGTCATTCACAGCTTTTCATCCCTCTTAAGTCTTGTCTCTGCTACGCCAGCAAGAAACTTGTTTGAGAACCGCTCTTCTCATTTACTGCATACATCTCACGTCTAGGCTATTTCCTTTCCAGCTGACACTTTCCCCAGACTACACAGGTCTCTGTTTCTCATCTTTCCACCCATTTGCAGATGGAGTGCCTTTTGCTCCTAGCTTTCTGAACAGACACTTAAATTTGAGTTTTTCATATGTCAGGTGAATGTCAGAAGGATTGTACTGTTAGAGGTCTAAGCTGAGGCTACCTTTGATTTAGCATATGCAACTTGTACTTGAATTGTTAAACAGTCAAACATTTAAAGGGACTACGTTTATAGTCCTGTGGTTAATGAAATCATGGGAGAAACAAACTTAAGTCTCTCTGATCTGCTTAACATTTAGTTACCTGGATAGTCAAAGAAAATCTTTCTACATAGCAGATGTCTGGTGATTACACATCGAGAACAAGTGACATGGAAGGATCTAAGTTTGCCAAGACTTTTCCAAGTGACTATAGAGCCACCATTGTAGGACATAATGTTTCTACATCAACATCTCACTGTGAATTGTTTCCTAGAAATACACCATTATAGCAGCTGCACTTCCTAGGCCTCCTCCTATATCACAACTACCCTCAGTAGAGCTGATGGTTGGCTCAGGGTAAGGGATAATATAGTCATAGAATCATAGAATCATTCAGGTTGAAAAAGACCCCTGAGATCATCAGGTCCAACCATTAACCCTCTTCTACCAAGTTCACCGTTAAAACATATTGCTAAGCACCATGTGTAAACAACCTTTAAACATATCCAGGGATAGTGACTCAACCACCTCCCTGGATAGCCTCTTCCAATGCTTGATTATTCTTTCAGTGAAAAAAAAAAATTCTTAATGTCTAGCCTAAACCTACCCCTGTGCAGTTTGAGCCCATTCCCTCTTGTTCTAACACTACCTGAGACAAAAGACCAACACTTACTTCTCCATATTGCCCTTTCAGGAAATTGTAGAAGGCCTTCTCTGCCTCAAACTAATTCTCAGCTCCTTTAGCCACTCTTCACAAGATGTATTCTCTAGGCTCTTCACCATCTTAGTTGTTCTTCTTTGCACCTGCTCCAGTGCTTCAATGTCCCTCTTCTATTGAAATGCCCAAAAGTGAGGGCAATACTCAAGGTGTGTCTTCACCAAGGGTGAGCAAATCGGTTCCCTGCTCCTGCTGGTGACACTATTTCTGGTACAAGTCAGAATGCCATTGGCTTTCTTTTCCACCTGGGCAAACTGCTGGATCACATTCAGCCATTTGATCCACTTGTTGATTAGAACTATGTGGTTCCTTTTTGCTGGACAAGTTACATGAGGTTGTTGCAGCCCAAAATGCAGGACCTGGCACTTGGCCTTATTGAAACATGCACCATTAACCTTGCCTCATTGAGTCTATCTGTCTAAGTTTCTGTGTAGAGCCTCCCTACCTTCAAGCAGCTGTAAAGCTCAAAGTCTTTTTTTCTTAAAAAAAAAAAAAAAAAATCAAAATCACTTCTTCTCTAGTTCTCAGATATTTCCTGGGAGTCATCAGTGTGATGGAGATGGTGAGGCAAATGCACATGAATTTGTTTACTGTGGGAAAAGGTGATGTGTATTTGGAAGGAAATCCTTTTGTTTGAATACAAGGAAGATTTCTTGGGTTTTATGTATTGAAATAAAAGGCTTTTTACATTCTTTACTATCTATCAAGCTGGTTCAATTGGTCCAATTTGAATGTTTCTGTAGAGCTGCTTTGCCTCTTCCAATGTGGAATCTCTAAGTCATTGGTGAGAAGGTATAAACAGTTTATAGCAGTGTCTTTTCACAAGGTCCTGTCTTTTCTATGGCCTTTTTATTTAAAAAGATAAAAATTCAACTCTGTTAACAGCTTTTGCTTACTTTTTCACCTGTTCCATGTTTTTTTATTCCTGATATGTGATTGACAGATAAAATATTCTAAGCAAAAGCCAGTAGAAGAAAACTTTAAAAATATAAAATGTATGAGCAAACTGCCCCTCTTCTCTTTGATTTGGTTTTTCACTTCCCCCTATTTGCAAGATCAGCTAGGTCAGCCCTTCACAGTCTTCCAGGTGGTCAAAGCAAAATACTGAAGAAGAAATCAGAATGAGGTACTTGGAAATATGATTTGATTTTTTACCATATTGACATCAGCTGTATTACATCACCAAAATCCCACATAGCGAATGGAATTAGCACAAGCTCGGTTCGTGGGCATCAAAACCTTGTTTGAGCCAAGCCACAAGGTCACTTCACTTGGGTTGGTCTATTCTCCCTGGCAACCAGCAACAGAATAAGGTGACACTGTCTCAAGTTGTGCCAGAGGAGGTACAGGCTGGATAGCAGGAGGAAGTTCTTCACAGAGCGAGTGATTTGCCATTGGAATGGGCTGCTCAGGGAGGTAGTGGATTTGCCTGGAGGTGTTCAAGAAGAGACTGGATGGGGCACTTAGTGCCATTGGATAGGGCTGGGTGATAGGTTGGACTGGATGATCTTGGAGGTCTCCTCCAACCTGTCTTTTTCTATTCTATTCTATTCTATTCTATTCTATTCTATTCTATTCTATTCTATTCTATTCTATTCTATTCTATTCTATTCTAGTCTAGTCTAGTCTAGTCTAGTCTAGTCTAGTCTAGTCTAGTCTAGTCTAGTCTAGTCTAGTCTAGTCTAGTCTAGTCTATTCCTGCATCCTACCCCTCCTCAAGACTCAGCCCTGCCATGATAATCTGTCAAGCAATTATATAAGGCTAGACTGAGGGCCAGAGAGGGTGGCTATTCTTTTTAGCTTCCATCACTAAAAATGTGAATATCTGAGCTTGTGCCCACCCTAAATAGGTCAGGGACAACATGGGAAACATACTGCTTTGAGCCTTGTCTCCAAAATCAAGTCCTTGTGCTCTGCGCCGATGCAAGCAGTACCCTGCAGGGGAATGCTGCCTCCTTTTCTCCTATAGCTTTTGCCATCCTGATTCAAGAAGAAGCAGGTAGAGGAGGAAACAGAGGGATAGCAGTGAAAGTGCTGGGACTCTGCATCCAGCTGCCCCTCAAAGCCCACCCAGTGAGGGCATGTTGGCTGGGGATGCTCCCTTCCCCCACCATCTTACTCCCTTGACTTGCTAGGAGCAGTGTGCCATTACCCACCAGAGACTGCAGGCAGTGAAATTGCTTGTATTTCCTGCAGAGGAATGTGTGCAGACCAAGCAGGTGCCTGCTCTCTAAGAGGACATGAGATTGTGATAGACTGCCTGAGACCAAGCCTGTGACCAAGCTCCAGAGGATACCTCCTCATCTGCTCTCCACCTCCCACAGCAGCAGCCACCAACCTGGCTTTTTAAGGTCTTTCCCTGAGTCCGAGCATTTCTATTTCCTCCTGGACCTCTCACTTTGGGAGGTCTGGTTTTGGTCTTGATGGCTTTGCCTATGTTTTGAGAAGTTTTATGTCAGCTGTCTGTGTCACAGAAGCTGCAGGTGGATGCATTTATGCCAGCAGGACCTGTGCCAGTCGCTTCTTAACACAGTGCAAGAGTAGTGGGAGTTAGTATTATTGTCAGTCACTCCTTGGTTTAAAATGGGCTCAGTAGAACTGAAAAATGGCCTAATACTTAACCACAGTTGGGCTGAATGTCAGGTAGTGCCTCTGGGTCTGTAGAAATTTCCAATGATTATACCACCTTCTTAAGGAACCTGTTTTGCTTAGCATTTTGAATTTGTGGTCTTAAAAACACTTTGGTATAGAGGATGAGTACAGAGCACAAAATGGAGTCAGTGTTGTTCTTTGAAATCAATGACCTATGCAGATGTAAAATACTAAATGATGAACTATTGACTCCTAGACACATGACATGTCTAACAAAGGTGGAGTATGCAAAACACTTATTTCCATAATTGATGAGAAGGATTCCAAAATAACACACAGTTAACCGCACTTGCCAAGCCAGGTAAATTGTACTTACTGCATATTAATGTGAGCACTGATTAGGAGCTGAGGATTAATGATCCTTTGCTATTAAAACCCCCCAAAAATATTATGTGTGGAGTGCTGGCAAAACATATAAAGGTGGGAAGATATTTCCAGATATTTACATGTGAGTAAGTGCAAGAATTATTACTGTAGTTGTTACTGATGTGTACAGATGTCTGCTTCTGAACTGGGCCCTTCTGTGTTACCCACCTTCAATATCAGAACAAAAAAAAAGTGATTTGAAGACTCTTTTGGACAAAGACCAGGTTTTACTTTGCCTATTCAGAAGAAACACATGACTGTAAGCAAAGACAAGCCATCAAATACACTACTTGCCCACAGCTACCACGTGTGCCTTGCATTACATGCCACTGGCTGGATAAGTGTGTGCCATTCCCTGGTCTGCCTGGACTGAAAGGAATTCTGATGTAGCCAGGAAGACTTTTCTATTTGTACAAGAAGATTACCGGTGCTAATTAAATGTTTTCTTTGTTTGGAAAGCAGACAATTCATGACTATTATGTGCTCCCAGATTTACACAAATAGTTGATTACAAACCTCTTCTATTCTGGAATACTGGGGGGAAATTCCTGTTTTAGCCATGTTGAAATGGCAGAGGTAGACAATTCAAGTAATAGCCTGTTAGTTAGTTATTAAATATTTCTCTTCAACAAAATTGCTAATGATGATGGAATTTCCTTGCTACCTTTAAAGGAGTGCATAGTATATTCTGGCAAGAGATTAGCTTGGATACAGAAGGGCACTAGCTTGAATACTGTCCAAATCAACTAATTATCTGTGACAATCAACTAACTCTGCCAGGCCACGCAGAGATTAGTTGCTATATATAGTTCAGTGCTTTAAATTAAATGGCTAACAGTACAAACCTGAAACTACTCAGGAGATGAGATTTGATTTTTAGAGGAAAGATAAACTTTTAGTAGAGGTGGACCTTTTCCTGAGGGTATAGCAACTGTTGTTCTGGGTAAGTGTCATCGTACTTTAGAAACGGTTCATAAAAATCATTTAAGCGTGCACACAATCTAAAACTTCAATTGACTTTGGGATGACCAAGTATACAGCTAGATACTAAGCTGTTCCTAACTGTTGAGCTTTTCAGCCTGAACAGCCAAAGCCTTGTTCTCCATCAGAAAACAATGAAGTTGATCATCCCAGCTACCAGAGAAATCCTTACTGGTTTGGTAGCTCTTTTTCATTAGTGCAAATGCTGAAGGAACCAGATGCACAAACAGAATGCCTGTCAGTCATTCATACGCTTGTAAGTACCATTAAAGATTCCCACATCATTTTTAAGAGTCACAAACAATGTCAGAAATGGACATTCCATGGCTGAGCCCTGTTTGCAGGATACAGATTCAAAAAACTTTTGGAATGTTAATAAAGCACTCACTGTATTATGTTCCTTCACCTGAATGCAATGAGACAGCTACAGATTTTGTTACTACTTCTAAGCACATTCATAAAAAAATTCCTCAAGATAAGTGGAATGATGGATGAATCTTTATATTGAGAAATAGTGTCTTTATCAATGCCATGAAAAAAAAAAATATATAGAATGTTATTTTGCTGAACTACTGAATTTACAATACAGATGAGAATTTCTGGTTTAAAAAAAAAAATCATTGTGTTTTTATTTAAAAATATAAAATGCCCTTATCTACCTTTATTGGCAAGAAATATTCAGCCATTATTTTAGCAGATCCTCCCAGCAGAAATGTTTTCTCAAATTTCAGGCTCGGTCACTGCATGTACTTTTAGTATGAAAATGACAGATTACAAAAATCTCTTCATGTGGCTGTTTAAACAAAGGCATTTCCTCAGTCATAACCAAAGAAGAATGGATGGATATGGACTTGCTAATTAATCCATAGGAATCATATATACTGAACTGAGTGTATCTAACTAAACCAAAGGAAGAAGAATCAGAAGAATTAAGAAAAGGGAAAAACAAAGAAAAGCTATGGAAGAGGGGAAAATAGATGCTATGCCTCTGTTAACGTTTCAGGGTTACTACAAAAATACAACCACTACATTTGAAGCAGTTTTCAAAACCAGCAATGTGTTCTGGACAAACACAGCAAAAGTTTGGGAACTGGGAAGGACAAATATATTGAACAGCCACAGAGTTGCTGACTTTTAGTTTAAGAGAGTGTTTTGGATATCAGACAGAACTTGGTATGCGAAAGCAGGATGAGCGTGCTGGGAGGTGAAGCGTTGTGGAACAGAAACTTCTCCTGTTAGGGAGCTTAAGCAGTAGGACTGACACCTGATGACACATTCAGAACACAGATGAAGGAAAGAAACACATTTAACCCTGCACACACCACAAAACCCTAAAATAGCGGTCAAATATAAGAGCTTTAGCTGTGCTTGCTGGAAACCTTTGTCTTATTTCTCTGCAAACAAATCATCATGTGCAGCTATTGATAGAGTGTTTGTGCTGGGTGTGAAACTAGAGAGATGCTGATTTGTGACAGTCATACAAAGAAAGGAATTTTAATTTGTTGCACCTTTAGAAATCTTAAACCCCTCAAAGGAACAAACAAAACAACCCACAACCACCACAACCAACCAATCAAACAAAAGCAACAGCAACAACAACAACAACAAATAACCCCAAACAAACAAAAAACTGTGATCAGGCAGAGAAAGGTTACCATGAAGAAACAAATCAAACATACAGAATATCCCTCTTGCAGGAGCCTGCTTGCTGGAACTCACCTACATCAGTAAGTTCTACTCCAAGTGTTCAGCCTCTGCAGATGACATGTAATGCTGTCACTCCTGCTGCTGCCCATACTGCAAGGTAGGGAAGAAAGAAGAGAGAGGAATAAGATGTTGTCTTTGCCTGGAAGGGATGCAAAAGGGAAGGAGTGTCCATGAGCACGAGCCGTGGCCCAGCTTCTCCTGCCCCTCAGTTGGAATGCACATGGTTCCGTAAAGCCCTTTTCTTGAACCTCTTTCTTATTCCATGCTCATTCACCAGCAAGGCAGCAATTTTTCCTAAAGCAATGGAATATGGGTGTAAATCACAGGTCAGGGCCTCATTGAATGTAAATGGGAGTAACTCAATGGCTTTCACTGTGGCTGGCTAGGGATTTTGCCCTCAGTTTTCCAGATGCTTTTAAGTGTTGGGTATAAACAACCTGCCACCATGGATACACTTTGGTTTAGAGTGGATTTTTCATTGCTTCAATGTACCTATTAATTGCAGTAATGTTTTGCTGCACTCCTTTGGATTAAAATGCTATTCTAAGTGTCAGTTAATGGGTTTTAGTGAAAGCAATTTATTAAACATTATGTACTCAGTTTAAATCTAACAGGGTAACTAAACATTAAAGTAACAGGGGGGAAAATCTATATTGCTCTAATTTGTATTGTATGTTCTTTTCACCAAGTATAATTGCTATTGACTGCCTAAAGCAGCATTCCTCAAATCATGAATAACCAGAAAAAAGAGAAATTGCAATTATATGTAAAAAGCAATGTCATGGCTTACTAGCATAAACATGGGATGAAGAGCCAAGAATTATGCAATTTGACGCCCTGCATTAATTGTTGGGTTTTTTTTCTCCCTCTCTTAGATGGGGACAATAATGAATATCCAGCTCCCAGTGGTGTGAGGAGATGAGGAGCATAACAGATGCATGCATATTTTATTGGTAATGTAAACCACTATTGGCAGGCTGAAACCAGATTGAAGAAGTGTCTGTAACTGTACAAAGGACAAAGTAGTGTTGTGTCATGTTGCAGAGTGGCACTCTTCTCCTCAATGCTAGAGCATAAACTCTGTTTTCTCCATTCCAATTATGGGTCTCCTTCCTCCATGCACAGTGATTTAGCTTGCCATAGCCGTAAGAGTGTGGTGCTCACACTATTCTTTATAAGTAAGAGGGAAGCTACCATTCAAGGCATCACTGCTATTAAGAAACAACAAAAAAACCCCCAAACCCCAAACCAATAAATTCCTTAAAATGCACAGGGTTTTCTCTTTATGATTTAGTAGTAAAACTATCTCCAATTTATCACTGGTATAAATGCCATAATATTCCACTTGGTGTGTGAGAGGGAGAACTATCACCAATGATGATTTTACCATACTGCTGAGTTACAGAATCACAGAATGTCAGAGGCTGAAAGAGACTTTGAAAGATCATCTAGTCCAACCCACCTGCCAGAGGAAGATCACCTAGAGCAGATAATACTAGATGGTTCTTTAATATCTCCAGATGGAGACTTCACACCCCCCCTGAGCAACCTGTTCCAGTGTTCTATCACCCTCACAGTGAAAAAATTCCTTCTTCCAGTTCTATGTCTATCATGCATAGACATGCTCATCAGCAGCTGTAAAGATGGACATCAAATCTATGGGTCCTCATGCCCTCATCCTCAAGGGTTACCTGCAACATTTTTATGAAATCTTACTGAGCAACTATGATGCTTTGCTGCTTTGTCTTCATGATCATAATTCATTCTCCATTCTGACTCTCATTCATGGCAACCTACAAAAGAAAACTTATTGTTAGGAGAGGAAGTATGAGCTACTGTATAGCTGCCTTTTATTTACAAATAACATAGACTTTAATACTCAGCTGATGTCTATCTCTTAACTTTTGCTTTCTAAACACTAAAACTTGTTATAACTTTTCATTTTCTACAGCCAAAAAATATGAAAAAAAGAGCCATCATTCTTTATATGTTTAACTGTTTTGAAGGTGAATATGTTAATGTGCTAAGTGATGATGCTTATGTGCTGTGCAACATTAATTTAGCTGTACATGTTTTGCAACCTGACTCCTCCTGGTCTTCAGGTTGGTTCTGCCATGGCAGGTGCAGGTTCATGGGGTAGAAAGACAACTTCATTATGCTCACCCCTAGCTTTGGACTCACACTTCCATTTCATAACATCCACAGCATACATTTCCCCAGAGCAATGCCACAGATTATTTCTGAGTGCCTGTGCTACATTCTAAAGACAGACAGAGTTGGAGAATTTGGGGAACTCAGAAAGTTTATGTCCTGTCCCTGTTGCTAGATTTGTGCATACCCACTATGTGGAGAGGACATAAAGATACGTCTCTTAGATGACATCTTGGAGACATCTACTCCAGCTTTAGATCTTACTTCTAAATTGTATTACTCCTTAGAAAACAGAAACAGCCCTCAGTTCTCTCCTAAAAGCCTATTTAACTTTTGAAGTGCTTCTTTTTCTTTTATATTCTGCTTGGAATCCATCTGATAAAGAAATCACAGTGGTCTAAGTCTCAAAATAAGGTAGTGCACATCTCCCAGGTTAATGTAAATTTTTTTTTCACACCATTTCAGGCCATTATCTTCACTACCCCATACCTGGCCAATTTCCCAGGGTGGGTCTTACAGCTGACTTTTGCACTAAGGTCAGTGAGAAACATTCAGGTAGCCTGTGCCAGCAAAAGGACAGTGACAGGCAGCTGTAGGGTAATACTGTTTCATATTGGCACAAACATTTCTGCATGAACTTGTCACCTTCTGAAGTACAAACAGAAAGTTCAAGGGAGCTATAGAGATCTAAGTTGTTTTGTGGCACTGGAGTTGGTAGATTTGAAAGCACAGAAACTCCTCAGGGCAGGACCATGTCTGTTTTGTTTAGTATGGTATCAGGCTTGCCATTCTGTAAGTAAATAAAAACAACAACGATGCTATGGTGCATTAGTGTCTTCACAGGGAGCCTTTGGCTGGCTGCATTATGTGTGCCAGTGCAGAGAGTTTAGAAACTCTTCTTAAGGAGCTGTGGCCAAGGAAGATTTTCAGCCAGCAGTATGACGGGGGTGTGCATGATTAATTCTTACAGTGCTGTTTACACATTGCTAGTAGAGAAAGCAAACCTAAATATCTTTGGACAGGAATTTCTGAGCAAATCTGTGTTTATTGCTTTGCCTCTATTTCAAAGTGTTCTTCAAAAACCTCAGTCCATAGAATTACTGTAAGTTCTTGTGGTATAAGCATGCATGCATGCATGCATTCAAAATAGCAAGAAATAAGATTATGAAATACATTGACTAGAGAAAGATTCTTTGCTATAAAACTACATAATACTGAGATTCAGATAGCAGGTAATAGAATCTCTTACTGTATATTTTACAGGTGTTTCTAGCGAGTTTTGGGTGTTCTCCCTTATTAGCTAAACATATAGATTTAGCTGGCCCATTTTACATCTTCTGTGCAGGACAGCCTCAGCTCTATGTCATATAATGGGAACTTTAGCACAATTTTGTTTTTCCTCTACCTTCTCTCAAACCTATGATGAAGGACATGGAGCTTGTCTGCTACCTGACAGATGTTATGGGTGGGGACAACTTTTGCAAAGGTCTTTGGATCTGAAATATATGTGAAATTAACTTCGTTAGTTAATTTCAGCAGTGATCATAAGTAACTGATTGCCAGGAGCTGGGACAATCCACAGGGGAGAGAATCAGTCAGTGCTTTGTGCTGTGGCTTTTATGTTTTTTTCACCAGCAGCAGTTACTGGCAGGTGTTGGAGATGGGACATTAAGTTAAATGAACCTCTGGTCTGACCCCATAGGACAGTTCTAGTTTTATTTAGAGCTGCATCTTAGTGGTGGGAGAGTCTGTAGCCTGATCCATTACCCAGTTAAAAGAACATGTTGCAACTCACTTAAAAGCAAACACAGTCTTAAATTACACATACAGTAGCTAAAAGTAGCCTCATCTTAAATTAAAGGCCATGCTTTCCCAGAAGGACAGCTGCTTTGGTTGTCTGGAATGAGTCTTTTCCTGTGGGGGACTTTTTTTTTTTTTTTTTTTTAAATAAGGCTGTGTCTATTTAATGCCAAAATGCTTCCTGTTCCAGAGCCTGTGCTAATGCAGGTGAAAAGGGAAAGGCAAAGTGTTACTCATTCCTATTACACACTATTTAAATAAGTTGGGGTTTTTTTGGGTTTGGGATGTTGGGCTTTTTGTTTGTTTGTTTTGTCTGTTTTGGTTTTCATTTTAAAGACTGATCAAGTTTTGGCAGGAGCATTTTAAGGACTCCAGAATGAATTCAACAGAGTGCTCTTCTTTTATTGTGCTGCCAGGATTTCACAGGAAAGCCAAGGTCATGGAAAACGCTTTCAGCTGTGGTTTACAGTAACACCTATCATCTGCTTGCATGTGGGGCTCCAGTGAGGAGCTACACAACTACTTTGTGCCAGTCACACAAAACATCTGTTCCTAAAACTGTAAGGCAATGACTAGGAAGGGTTTAATATGGGGAAGCCAATCTCAGACACAGAAGTGTTCCTCTGGTAGAACATGCATGTGCAGATCCAAATTAGCAATGATATGACCCAAAGGAGAAGGTATAGTACAGATCTGCCTGTTGTACCTTTCCTAACCTCTCCCTCCTAGAAGTTATTTGTTTCATTTTAGTGTGTGGTAACTTCAGAGCCTTATTCCTTACTCAGTCTACACTTCACCTCTTGGGTGTATTTTGTTTCTGTTGTTCTCATTGTGCTGGCTAAATAATGCAGGAAGATTAATAAAATCAAATAATATTTCTGATTGTTTAACTATTCTGATCAGTTTAACTATCTAGAATAATTTAGTGTTGTTGGATACTTTATATGATGAGTCCATGATGTTTAGGCTAGAAAATAATAAAATGCACTCAATTGATTAAGCTCCTTGTAGGAGTCTAAGAATTAGCATACTGTCTAATGGCAAATAATTTATAATTACCAAGAAGAGCTGATAAAAGAGTTCGGTGCTATTGACTACCTGACTATCTGACTTGATAACCTTGATCAGCAAGCTTCAGTAAAAGAAAAGTCCTAGCTTGGATGTAATTCTATAAAAGCCATGAGATGACTTTAACACTTCGTCTCTTGGACGGGACACTGCTGTTTTGACAGACAGTCCCAAAATGCTGCCTTTAGAGACCAGCATATGCTTGAGATGGAGGAACATGTTGCTAGGCTCACTGGCAACACGTTCCCAAGTGGAAGTTTTCTCTGCAGGCAAAATCTCTGCTTTGAAATGAAGTAGTACAGGACACTTATACACCAACTTGCTGCAAGATTTTGGCCTGTACTTCATTAACAGAGCAGGAAGATGAGTTCTGCAGGGGTATTTGCTATATTCTCTAGACTGTTGTAATGGAAGGATAATTAATTGATGCAAGATAGGATTTTTTCAAAATTAAAATTGTTTATTAATTTTGGTACTCAAGAGCCTCGCTGCCCTGACCACTAATTTTAATAATAATCAGGTTCTTTTGCAACAGTCATGGAAACATTATATAGATGATAACATAGGATCTAGAACATTTGTAGTGGGTTTGCAGTGACCTGCCCCCCCACCTTTTAGAACCCCGGCTAAAACTCAGAAAAACACACTGGAAGTTAACAAATGAAGCTTTATATTTACAGCAATGCAAATATACAAGCAAATATTTACAAGATATAACAGATATTTACAGAAATATACAGTAAAAAAGGAATACAGACACCACACCCCTCCTGGAGACCAAAATCCCCAAGAGAGGGAAACCAAACTCCCCTGTACCACCTCTCCCTCCTTCCCCCAGCTTTATCTCACCACTTAATGATGCTGCAGATAAGCTGAAGATCGGTCAGAAAGATTAGTGGCAGGAAGGAATGAATGGTTTTAGTAATTTTACTCTGAATTTGTTCAAAGGCAGAGAGACAAAGGAAAGAAGCTGGTGAAGTCCGCTCGACCCAGAGCCGACTGAACTGCGCAAGCACACTGGCTTATCTGGATGTTTTGGGAACATTCTCAAAACAACCTGCTTCTCTCTCAGTCAAAACTGGGTGAAGGGACACAGTGTTTAATTTCTCACTCTCAGGCAGCAGTCTAATTTTTCACACAAATTCTCCAATTAGCTCAAACCAACACAACATTTAAGAAATAACTAGCAAAAATATAAACATTAACTTAATTGAAGTGGAAGAGAATGTTCTTGGAGTCAATACACTGCTTGTCCACTAGATGGACTCAAGGAGGTCCTTTCTGCTTACGGCAGAAGGCTAGGGTTCAATTAGATTTAATTACAGAGTTTTGCTAAAGACTGTGCTAAAGAGGCTTTGAGTATTTACTCACAAAACTTAGCTCCCAACTTTTGGGGCTAGCTACAGCTTCAGACAGTACCCAAAACACTTTCAGGGTACTCTGTCAACACATTGTCAGCTGTTGAGGCTTCTGATTCTTCCCAGGCTTCACAGGACACTGGGGAAAGGAGGCAGATGATCTCTGACATTATCCTGGCCCCTTTGGACGATCTGTGTGTCCCTTCCGGGGCTCCTCATCTTGGCAGATGTAGGCAGGATGTTTTGCAATGTGCAGTCTTGGCACAGATGTCATGATGGCTACACTGACCTATCATGTGGAGGCACTTATGGCTATTCCTGGTAAACTCGAAGCAGGCAGTTTCCAGGCAAACTAGCTCAAAGTTTTAGGACTCGTTATTCAGCAGATCTAACTTACAGCTTAGAAAATCATAATGCTGTAAAGCATGGCAGGATGCAACAATGCAGTGAGCATGTTAAGCAGAAACAACAATGGTAGCAGCAGCCACAAGCAAACAAGCATGAATACAAGGACAGAGCACATTGTGTTACCTGCTCATTTCTTTTTATCAATACAGCCTGAGACTGATGGGCCTTTGGACACAGAATAGCCAATCAGAATGGCAGTTAGCTGAGCTTGACCATATTAGGCAAAGCCATAGGTTTGCTTTACCCAAATTTGGAAAAAAACATAGGTCTTGCATGAGGCAGGCACAATCCAAGTGTGTGTACCTTGTTTATCACAGGATGTAAACAGGAATAAAACAAGTCTGGGCAAATCAGTGGCTCTAGGTTCTTTGTCCTCTTTACAGTGGTTACTTCTCCCCAAAACAGAAGGAGAGAGAGGAGAAAAATATGTCTTGGCAAGCCAGGACATGTTCAGGCATATTTTGGCCTATTCAGGCCTACTATGATAACTATAGTCAGAGAAAAAGAGAAGTTTGTTCCATATATTTCACTGAAGTGGCAGCTATTTGAGCCAAATTTAAGGTCAGAGATAACTTGTAGAAATAAAGGAATTAGTAGATCACAGCTTTGGGTGTGGATCTGTGACCGAATTATCTTTATTAAGCTGGAGGAAGGTGAATAAGAGGGGCTTTCATGCAGAGGCAAAAGTACTGCAAGAAAACTCAAAGCCACTGGAATGCCAGGAGGATTAAGAGCTCTGCCATGGCAGCAGGCTCTTTTGAAGCATGTTTTCCATTCCCATGACTCAGTTACAGCTGGCAAGTTCACATTTAAATCAGAATCACCTCCATCTCTGACTAATTACATTAAAACAAATTTCTGGTGGTTACCTTTACACCATTTATCAGCAATCCTCACTAACCAGGGAGATCCTAATTGAGTGGGTGTTAACAAATGTGACAGCCAACAAGATGGGCTGGAAGTAGAATCCAAGATGCTAGAGACCTGAGAATATGACCTCGGTGCCAGGGAAGGTTATGGAGCAGATAATCTTGAGTACCATTATGCAGCACATTCAGGGCAATGGGTTCAAGAAGGGCAGGTCTTTCTTGACAAACCTGATCTTCTGCAAACACAGATATTATTGCTTTAGGAATCTAGAAAAAACTTGAATTCTTACCATATATTACCGAAATGTTGAGATACTCAATTTCAAAATGGACCCTTTGAATATGTCATCCCTTCTGCCCTTGTTCTGACACAGCAGAAATACTGACTTGAGCATTTGCTTCTATCCATGTTCTTCAGTTTTCTACTCTAGGTTTCTACAGTTTCTTCAAAACTTCTTAGGAGCACCATGATAACTGACTTTTATATCTTGGCAGTCATCAGATAGTAATAGTAACATGAATTGCTGGCACTCTATGCCAAGAAATGGCTAACTTCCCATATTTTCACTGTATTTGCTAGATGTCATATAAGAAATGCTGAAGCTATCATGATGGACTGTCTATCAAATCACAGGATCACAAGATCACATGATGTTAGGTGTTGGAAAGGACCTAAGGAGATCATCAAGTCCAACCCTGTTGCTGGAACAGGACCTTAATCTAGTGCAGGTCACACAGGAATGCATCCAGATGGATCCTGAAATTCTCCAGAGAAGGAGACTCCACAATCTCTCTGGGAAGTCTATCCCAGTGTTCTATGACCCTTACGGTAAAGAAGTTCTTCCTCATGTTGAGGTGGAACTTCTTGTGCTATAGTTTACATCTATTGCCCCTTGTCCTATCATAGGGTGCAACTCAGAAGAGTCTGTCCCCTCCCTCTTGACCCTTAGCCCTCATATATTTATAAACATTGATTAGATCCCTTCTAGGTTTTATCTTCACCAGTCCAAAAAGCCCCAGGTCCCTCATTTTCTCCTCATAGGGCAGTGCTCCAGCTCCTTAATATTCTTTGCAGCCTTCTGTTGGACTCTTTTGAATAAATCTCTGTCCCTCCTGAACTGGGGAGCCCAAAAATGAGCACAATATTCCAGGTGAGGTCTCACTAGGGCAGAGTAGCCAGGGAGGAGAACCTCCCTCAATCTGCTGGACACACTCCTCTTAATGCACCCAAGGATCTCATTTGCCTTCTTGGCAAGGGCATATTGCTGTCTCATGGGTAGCTTGCTATCCACCAGGGCCCCCAGGTCCTTTCCCACGGGGCTGCTTTCCAGCAAATCACATAGCACCAAAACTAACTAGCTAGCTAGCTAACTCACTCAATACATTGTAATTTGTTTTAAGACTAGAATGCAATGATTTGAAAGCATCTCATATGTCATAAGTAAAGAGACTGCTCATATTTCATTCTAGGACCACCAACTTTACATGCTTCTGCTAATTGAAAAGTGCTCCAGAGGAGACACATTAAACTCACATCACGGTGATGAGAAATTAGGCGTAAACTTGGAACCTTGAAAGTTTCAAATGTCCTGAAAACTTGAGGGGTTAGATTTGTCTAACTTTGCTGTACAGTAGTTCTGCAGCTACACAGTAATTTCTTAAGATATCTTCAAAGCAATAGCGAGTAGCTTGTCATAGCAGAGAAAAGTCTATGACAATAATGTGTACTGATATAAGTAATATACTACTAATAGTATTCATACAAGCTAATACTTTGCTGTTGTTGTTGTATTCAAATACTTAAAGTCATGTTGTCCATCTGTTTGAAACACAGAGAAGGTAGGAGTTCTCAGAAAGAAGTTAGCTAGTAATTAAGATTCTTCCTGTTCTTAGAAAGCTTATATTGGTTTTATTTTCTTGTAGGTTACTTGAAGAACATCTCACTAACACTCACTCTGTGCATAACTTCCAAATAGTTGACATTTGCAATTGTTGGTTTCATTCTCATAGGTCGTATCAATGCTATCATTCATTCTGTTTCCTAGATTAAATGAACTAACAAATTTTATCTGAGATCCTTAGGATGAAATTCATCTGGGCTAGTTGTGCTAAGCTTCCATTCTACACAGATACAGACACTTCCAGAATATGAAACACGACCTCCTAAAACAGATATCTAAAATAGATCAGCTGATTTTTATCTAACAGAGCTTGCTATTCTTTATCTGCAAAAGAAGCATAGGGATGCTTGGATGTTGATGTCCATATTGTGGAAATCTGAAATTAGCTGGAAGGAATCCCTCTCTTAATGAGTACAAATTTGATCATTTTCGTACTAGACAGTTCAGTAAAATTATTTTGCCAAAACTGTGTTATTCTTAAATGATGAATATGAGGGAAATGTGAACTGATGAACAGTAGAGAACAAGTTTCTAGTGATGGGTGATAGCTTAGCACTGAGCAGAACTGAGTTCAGATGAAGTTGTAAATGTCATACAAAGTCAGTTTCCCTGAAAAGAAGTGTTTAATATTGCTTCTAGGTCTCATAAGAATTTTGTTGTGACTAATACAGTAGAAGCTGTGAAGGGACCTATTTATCCAACTTTCTACTAAGATCATAGAATCATAGAAAGGTTTAGGTTGGAAGGGACCTCAAAGATCATCCAGCTCCAACCCCCTGCCATAGGTAGGAACACCTCCCACTAGATCAGGTTGCTCAAGGCCTCATCCAACCTGGCCCTGAACACCTCCAGGGAGGGAGCAGCCACAGCCTCCCTGGGCAACCCATTCCAGTGTTTCACTACCCTTACTGTCAAGAACTTCCTCCTAACATCCCGTTTAAATCTCCCCTCTGCCAGTTTAAAACCATTCCCCCTCATTCTGTCATTACAAGACCTTGTGAATAGTCCCTCCCCAGCCCTCCTCTAGGCCCCCTTCAGATACTAGAAGGCTACTATCAGGTCTCCTAGAAGCCGTCTCTTCTCCAGGCTGAAAAGCCCCAACTCCTTCAGCCTGTCCTCATAGCTCCAGCCCTCTGATCATCTTTGTGGCCCTCCTCTGGACTCTCTCCAACAGTTCCATGTCCTTCTTGTGCTGAGGGCTCCAGAACTGCACACAGTACTCCAGGTGGGGTCTGACAAGAGCAGAGTAAAGGGGGAGAATCACTTCCCTTGCCCTGCTGGCAACGCTTCTCTTAATGCAGCCCAGGACATGGTTGGCTGTCTGGGCTGCATATGCACACTGTTGGCTCATGTTGAGCTTTTCATCAACCCAGAGCCCCAGGTCCTTTTCCTCAGAGCTGCTCTCCAGTCACTCACCACCCAGCCTGGATTTGTGCTTGGGATTGTGCTGCTGACCTGGTTACAGGACCTTACAGATGACTCAGAGCAGATTAGTTTTTTTAATTCACGGACGTTTATGGAGTTAAAAATACTTGCTTCACAAGGAAGAATGTGCTAGTCCATCTTTGTGGGGAACTTGAAAGACTAATCCATATGAGGAGAATATTCTACCCCAAAATACTCATGTGACAAAATCAACTTTAACAATTCCATACAGGGAATCTGGAACAAGAATAAATGTTGCTTGAGGTGAGAACTAGGCTTCTCAGTTCTTGTGGCAGAACTAAGACTGACTTCTATTACACAGTCTCCTGAAGGGTTCTCTGAAATTGTTTTGTTCCTGGACTACCTTTATTTTATTAAAGTAATGAAATAATACATCTTTACCAACTCCTCAATGCCCTTTATATTAACAAAGCATGCATTATTTCATCTCTGTCTAATTAATATCTTGCTTAATAGGTATCTCACTTCATGTTAGGTTCCTGTATTCTTAAGAAATTTTACTAATTTAATTGAGAGAAGTCTCAAATTAATTGTATAATTAATCTTGTCAAATTAGGTAACATTCATACAGCACCTTATTAAAGAAACTCGAATATTTTAAATTACCATGCTATTAGGCATTAATAAAGAAGTTCTTCCTCTGTATTGTTCTGCTTTATATCACAAAGAAGGTAATTGCAATATAAATTGCAATATAAAAGCTAAGTTCTATAGTACATTAATAATTAGATGCACATTATTCCCCATTAAAGCCTTTTCTCTTATTAATTCAATCATAGAATGGATAAGCCTTTTTAAAAACAGGAATAATAAAAACCCCTCAAATACTAGGAATTAACTATTGTGCTGATGCCTGAACAACAAGACGGCTAGAATCAGAGTGTTGCTTGACTGATGTTTCAGAGAAGCAGGTTTCTGAGAAACTCAGCGTAGTGCTGCAAAGCACTGAAAGACGCACGTAGCTGTGGAGAGCTGCCTTGGTGCCTCATCTTCGGGAAAGTGTGTGTGCAGATTTCTTGACCATAAGTGAAGAGATGTGCTCCTTGAGATGCTCCTGAGAATTACATAGCACATCAGCCTCCTTGCAAAGCCTGAAAGGGTTGCCCCCAGAGACTTCTGGAGGTGACCATAAGGCTGATGTACAGGTCTGGGGAATTGGAGGTGGCGGCTGCGATGTGGGAGAGGAGGGCAGGCGAGCTGAGGAGAGGGGAATGGGTAATGAGAAGTGCTATTAATTTTTTATGAGTATATGGAAATTGTACTCAAGGTCAGAAAGCCCAAATACTATATTATATCTGTGGGTGCCAAAGAGATTTTCATTTATATAATATATTGGTCTAGTATTTTAAATCCTTAATCTTAGTGCCTGTAGTTGTGTATACTAAAAGTGCCCATTAGATTAAATACTTTAGGCACAAGAAATCATCCACGCATGAATGGTGAATGAGTAAAACAGCATTTCACATAGGCACATATGCGTTGGTATAATTGCAATGTCAGCCATATATGTAGAACAGCCTGTTCTGATAAATTCAAAGTTACTGCTGAGAGGGGAAACCATAAACTAGTGATGTGAAAGCTGCTCTCACCAGACAGCCAACATTATTGGCATCTTACAGGTGAGTCACAGAAGTTCACAAAGTTGTTTTTGAGAACATGATTTACTGTGGAGGAGGGAATTATCTGCCTTGAGCAGCTGCCCATGCAAGACAAGAGTGGGAGAGGTAACAACTTTCCCACTCTTCCTCTTCTACTTTTCTTCCTCATTCTTCCCCAGGTAAAGTCACCCCTGGATTGCCTGGAAATGCACTCAGATGTGGTATTTGGTGTACATATGAAACAACTCTGTTGAAACCGAGTTCTAGCTCCCTTGAGCATGACTTTGTGAATATAATAATAATAATAATAATAATAAATATTATTATAATAAACACAAAATCTGTTTTAAAATAAAACTGAACATTGTGACATTTAAAGTAAAGTGAGGAGAACAAAGATGGGGAGAAGGTGTTGAGCTGAAACATTTCATTCAGATCCAGATCTGTTACAAAATCTTACCAAAACAACCCCTCCTTCATTTTTCTTGGCTGAGAATAATCACTAAATGGGATCAACATTTGTAAATAGGACTTACTTTTCCTCTTCTGCCCCAAATCTCCTGGTGCTTCTTTTTGGTTTTCCTCCCACACTCTCTCTTATTATTTTTTTAAATTTTCTGTAGTCATAGAATCATACAGTGGTTTAGATGGAAGGGACCTCAAAGATAATACAGTTCCAACCCCCTGTCATAGGCAGAGGCACCTCCCACTAGAACAGATCACTCAAGGCCTCATCCAACCTGGCCTTGAACATCTCCAGGGAGGGAGCAGCCACAACCTCCCTGGGCAACCCATTCCAGTGCCTCAGCAGTAAGTCAGTAAGTTGCAATTGAGCATTTTGGATCCAGTTATCACAATGGCCATTCTACTATACAGATTAGATATGATGTAGTTGTAGCAGTAGCTGCAGTGGGGGATCCATGCTGACAGTTCCTGGTTATTTTTTAAATGTAGGTTGTTCACAGGATGCAGTATCGAAAAATCCTTTTCCAGTTCACTTTCCCTTGGAAATAAAATATTCCCAGATTTGTTCTTGTGATGGGAATTGTGATAAAGAGTCTGATTAGTGCAGACATGTGCAATAGTCCAGAAGACCATTAAAGCCTAAGAGAGTAGGCAAACCTGCAAGATGCCAAATTGGGAATGCCTTCAAGGCCTTTTTTCCTAACAAGAAATGTGTTAGATAAGAATGAGCTGCTGCAGAACACTGATAAAAACTACAACAATTCCTCTGAATAATAGGACTTCATAGCTCAACTGCTGGTTTGCTGCCATCCTGAACAGTGAGTGGCATGAGGAGATGGCTTCTGAAGACAAGTGGGAAAAAAAAAACAGCTTAGCACAACATGTTTCAGTGAAAAAACTTCAAAGTTTACGCACAAATGCTGATTTTTTACCATTCCAGCAAAAATGTCACATACTGTGAAAATCCAAAGTGCTACACATCTCTGTTGCTGTTGCTTGCATGAGTTACTGTGGGAGTTATACTGCCATTAAGTCTTGGACAGTTAAACACTGGACAGGAACTACGTGGTCAGTTCAGAAGCAGTGCCAAGAAGGTATCGTATTGGATTGCATCCATCATTTTCAGCCTGGCTGTGATCTTAAGGCACCAAGACTTGTATTTTCATGAGAAAATCAGCCCTTTACAACTCTCTCTACCCCCTTCAAGGAACCTGAGACATAACACGTCTGTTGCTAGTGCTTTTTTTCCTTTGTAATTCAGTATCATTTGAATCTGATGGAGTTCAGATCTTGCTGCCTTTTTGCAGAGCTGTCAACCTGATTTGTTTGTTTCAGCGTTTATATTTGCTGTGTGTAATGATATCTGGACAACCCTGATGCATCCCTTTTTCCCCCACAAAATCTGTAATATTGGCCATTCTGCACTGCACTACTTTTCTTGGGAGATTTGACTTCAGTCCTGTCAGCCACACTGCTCAACCTGTCACTGGCCTCCTGCTGGTAAGACTGACAACACCAGACTTGGCACATCTTACCCTCCAAAGAGGAAGGGGGAGAAAATGTCCCAGAGATATATTTCTTCTGTTGATTTTATTAAAATCAATCTTTCTCACCTGCAGGGTTTCTTTTTATTATTTTAAACATTTTTCCCCCCACAGTCATTCCACATTATCTTGCAAAGTTAATAAAACCGGTTGCTTGCAGTGAGGAAAAAAAAAATGCTTTTTATCAGGTGTGTATTAGCAGAACATGCTGAGTCCAATTGCTGCTTCTTGCAGTTAGTCATTTGTTTCTTATGGCTCCTCTCCCTCCTCCCCAACATCTCACCTTCTAAAGCAAATGGATTTTGGAGAATGAAGCCTGAACGCAGATGTCAAGCCCTGGAGTTGTACTGCAGTCATTTGAATCGCACAGGGTGTGCCTGTTTCCTTCAGGCTCTGAACTGACCCATTTCTAGGTTGGGACCTGGACATGGGTTTGTCTTGAATCCTCCAAGTCTCTCTGCTTTTGGCCACAGAAACCACCCTGGAAAGCCGTTAGTGTCAGGGTCATTTTTGAACTGCAAGGCAGTAGACAGTTAATGGGACAATTTTTAAAAAAAATATCTGGGTTTCCTTCAATGCTTTTGTTTGAAAGGAGAGGTTTCATGAATTATTTTGTAATACATGAAAAGTTCTCCATTGGAAACTGCTCCTAAATTCATCATCTCTTCAAGACACCGACCCAGAGCAAATCTCATGTTGATGTTCAGGTAATCAGGTTAGATGTTGCCCAAGTCTGTGGTATACACAGAAAAAAAAAAAAATGTTTAGGTCATCATGATTCTGAAACATTCAGAGAGTGTGGAAAACTTTAGGTATTTAGGGAGAAATTGTAATAATACTGTAGAGAATCTTCAGAGCAGAGATGATAGCAATACCTGGAGCCTTAAGAAAGAGCCTACTTATATCTGCCATGCTTAAATTCATCCCCACAAGCAATTCTCACCACCTGCCATAAAACAAAAGTTTGATCAGCCTCCACACTTTCATGAGACTCAGGTAAGGGTGATGGAATTCTGTTGCAAGCATTGGCAGGCACTAGCACAGTGAGCTTTTCTGACAAACAAGGTGGAGTGCTGAAGTAGTAAGTGCAACTTACTACTTCAGCATGAGAAATGTGTGATTACATAGATAACATTTTTATAGCATTGGTGGATGAGCTATAAGAAATATTTGCAAATAATTTTGAGGAACACAACTGTAAGACTCCACAGTTTTGGAGAACAGGAGGCTGATGCAAGTTCAGTTATTTTCATAAGCAGATTTCTTGTAGACATTTGTACATGTGACTGATTTTACCCCCTTTGAGTGAAAATGAGCCATATACTTCCAAAATTAGTCCCAGCTGCTATTTTGCCTTTTGTGCTTCCAGAAGCAACTTTAACTAATCAAGTTTTCCCCCTAGAGCTTTTGCTGTGGTCCAATCCTAAATCTGGTATTGAGGATAAGGTCTCAGCTTTCTGCTGTTCTGAACCACTGCTACTTTCTGAGAAAGTAGTATTTCTGTTCTCCACAACATGACAAATTACTCTTTTAAACAGAAACTCAGTCAGTACGCACACCCTGCAGTTATGTAATGTGAATTCCCTGCCCTGAAGTAGAATTTTGTCTTTTCTTTCCTTTTTCTCCTCACTGTTATATTCCCTCCTGACATCAATAATAGGACAGCCAGGGGCTGCACTTCCAGGGCCTCCCAAAGACATATCTTCAGGGAACACACCTGGTGCAAGAAAGTTCAGTATGCAGCTCTCTTCCTGGCCACTGCTGTAACTATGAGCTGATGCTGCTGGACAACTAAAAGATGTTTGGTTCTTTTGCAAATCCCAGAATCACAGGGAAAATCCCAGAATCACAGGGTCGAAAAGACCGACCTATCACCTAACACCTTCTAATTACATAAACCATGGCACTAAATGCCTCATCCAGTCTCCTCTTAAACACCTCCAGGGACGGTGACTCCACCACCTCCCTGGGCAACCCATTCCAATGGCAAATCACTCTTTCTGTGAAGAACTGCTTCCTAACATCCAGCCTAAACCTGCCCTGTCTCAGCTTGAGACTATGTGCTCTTGTTGTCTCACTGGTTGCCTGGGACAAGGCACCAACAGCCACATGGCTACAACCTCCATTCAGGTAGTTGTAAATATTGGCTTCTTTCCTAAGAGACTCAGCAGCATGCAGATTCTACTCAGTATGGCAACTCAGACAAAGCCTGCATGTCACTGAAGATGCATGTATCACTGATAATCCATACAGTTCAGCAAGGATTTCAGAATTAATATTTCCATTAAAGCAGTTCTATCTCTGTGAGTCTGTTTATAGTTTCTTTCAATGAGTGATCGTAGAAATTCGTCTGGAGAACTGTTTACACTGAAGATTCATTCCAAAAGAAATTGAGGGGAGCTTGAGGGATAATGTCACTTACTTATTCTGGTTTCATCTCCCCTTTTGGTGTTAAAAAAAAGCAACTATGAATCATTGTCATGGTGGAAGATTCTTCAGTGAGATATTGGAGCTTTCTGCCCAGAACACCCTAAACCAATATTGTGTCAATCTAGAATGCAAATCTCATCAAATTCAAGTTAGCTTACTAAGCTTTCATCTTGGTCTTACTAGCAACTTGCTGTCGTTCAAAAACATCCCTGGTTGATGGAAGCTCCCTGGGTCTTGCATTCATGTCCATAGAATCATAGAATCATAGAATGTCAGGGGCTGGAAGAGACCTTGAAAGATCATCCAGTCCAACCCCCCTGCCAGAGCAGGATCACCTAAAGCAGATAACACTGGAATGCATGCAGACAGTTCTTGAATATCTCCAGAGAGGAAGACTCCACAGCCTCCCTGGGCAGCTGGTTTCAGTGCTCTGTCACCCTCAGAGTGAAAAAATCCTCCTCAGGTTCACATGGAACCTCCTATACCTCAACTTCCACCCATTGCCCCTTGTCCTGTCACTGGGCATCACCAAGAAGAGGCTAGCTTCATCCTCCTAGCACTCACCTTTTAAATATTTATAAACATGAATGAGATCACTCCTTAAGTCATCTCCTCTCCAAGCTAAAGAGCCCCAGCTCCCTCAGTCTCTCCTCATAAGGAAGATGTTCAACTTCCTTAATCATTTTTGTGGCTCTGCACTGGACTCTGTCAAGCAGCTCCCTGTCCTTCTTGAACTGAGGTGCCCAGAACTGGACATAATACTCCAGATGAGGCCTCACCACAGCAGAGTAGAGGGGAAGAAGAATCTCTCTCTACCTACTAACCACATCCCTTCTAATACACCCCAGAATGGCATTGGCCTTCCTTGCTACAAGAGCACACTGCTGGCTCATGGCCTCCCTTCCATCCACTAGGACTCCTAAGTCATTCTCCCCTTCACTGCAGTCCAACAGGTCAGTCCCCAACCTATACTGATACCTGGGGCTGTTATTTCCCAGGTGCAAGGCTCTACACTTTCCCTTGGTGAATTTCATTAAATTTTTCCCTGCCCAACTCTCCAGCCAGTCTAAGCCTTTCTGAATGGCAGCACAATTCTCTGGTATGTCAGCCACCCCACTCAGCTTGGTGTTGTCATCACACTTGCTGACAGTGTGCTCCATGCCCTCATCCAGATCATTAATGAATCCATTGAATAATACTGATCCCAGTACCAACCCCTGAGGGACTCCGCTAGTTACAGTCCTCCAGCTAGACTCTGTCCCATTGACCACAACTCTCTGACTTCTTTCCTTTAACCAGTTCCCAATCCACCTCACTACTCCATCACCCAGAGCCAGCATACGATTTTTGCACACTGCAGGGCAGGAGACAGTCCAGTGAAGCACAAAACATAATTTGCTTTGCTTAAAATCTTCTACTCTTAGCTGATTTTTTTGTTTGTTTGCTTGATTGATTCTGGAGGGGGTTTTGTTTGGTTTTGGTTTTGTTTGCTTGTGGGTGTTTTTCCCCCCTTGTCAAGGTTTTATTAGAGGAGAAGCATATGAAGAAGGGAGGACAGGCATAATGAAAGGCAAATCCTGCCATTTCAGGAGACCTGAACATTAAAGACAACAGAAATCTTCTTACGCATGCAAGACTTTACAGAACTATCAGTGTTTCTCAACATGCCATTAGCAATTAAGAGCAGAACTATAAGCTCTGTATGTTGTGGTGCTGTGCAAGGGAGTAGGAGAATGCCACCTGGACAGCTGCTGCAAGAAAATATAGCTACAGAAATAGATCTAAAGGAAAAGTATTAAATGGTTGCATTTCAAAATCTGGAATATATATATTGATGTCTTGAAGGTAAGGATAAAAGTGGCTTCTATTCTAAAGGCTGGAAAGTGCCATCCAGCCTTAAATCAACCCCATTATGCTAGACAGAATATTCACATACTAGGATACCAGCTGATTACATGACCTTGCACTGTTTTTTATGTGGGCACAGAAAGTGTCCTTTGTGCAAATAAGCAAACTGATGGAAGATGAGGCAAGACACAAGGAAAGAAGGATCACCTTCTACAGGAGTTTCTATCTTTGGGTTTGATCTTTGAGGTCCCTTCCAACCTAAACCATTCTATGATTCTATTCCTGTATATTCTCCTGATTTGGCATGAAATATTAGACAGCAAGGTTAGTCCAAAACTCCAAAAGTCTCACTGCCAAGTGATTGATCCTTCTTGGGTTTTCTGGTTGGTTGTTTTTAGGTTTTTGTTGTTGGTTGGTTTCATTTTAGTGGTTTTGGTTTGTTGTTTGTTTTTTTCTGCAATGTTGAAAATTTAGAGGTGTGGAACCTTGGTTTTGGTGTTTGTTTGGTTTTTTTTGTTGTGTGTGGGGTTTTTTTGTTTGTTTGTTTGAAATTTCTGCCCCGATTCTAGAGAGCACCAACTAGTGAAAACAATTCTCTTGAGAAAAAAATACTGATTTCCTTCCTGTTCTTCATTCTATTTGAACTCTACAACTATCCTAATTCCCCCAGGGAACAATTCTCTTCCCTACAGAGCTACACTCAGTCTCAAAATTGACTTGAAAACAAGAAAACAAAATTCTGCCTTTCTTTTTTCTTGTAGTCTAAAAGTTCTGACAAGGGCCTTTCTCCAGAGAGCCATCTTCTTCAATCTTTTTATGTTTACTGTCACCTGCCAGCATTTTGTTCTGTGTTAAGGAGACAGTAAGCTATCTATGCTGCCTCCTTTTTGTGTCTTCTATGCAGAGGCTGGCTTCCTACTATATGTATCTGAATCTGGTCTTTAGCCTGGTCTATATTGATTTCTTTGATTGCTTGTCTATGTGCAGAACATCCATATTATTTCATGATTGAATGTCTTTAACTTCCTGCTTTTCTCTGCCTTTCCTTTTCATTTTGTTTCATGAGTGTGTATAGGGCACCACTCAGGAGCCTTCTCTAGTGAGATACTCACTATTAATCTATAGCAGGAATCCCTTACTTCTGCCAGAGTTCAGTATTAAATTACATGGATACTTAATTAGATAGACTTAATTTGATTTTAAATATCCACATGACTCGTGCAATTATTATTCAGCCTTGTGTAACTTCCCTCTGATGACGGCAGTGATTGTGGTAATGATACACACACACACAAAGGTGAAAGATGTCTCTGTGTCATTCTAAGCATCATGTCAGTGCTGTTTTATACAATATTTTGAGATCCTCAGACAGTAGGCGTTTCACTGATACAAAGAGCAGGATCAAAATGTTGGCTCATTTCCATATATTTATGCACTAATCATGCTTCCTCACCTGGCCTGGGACCAGAATGCTGTTTGGGGCACGTACTTGGGTATCAGATGCTATGTGCAGCCTATGTTTATGAGGCCAGAGACCTTTGTTCAGCTGCCACTGGCCTGAAAGATGGATTTCTTCTCTCTCTCTCCAAAGTAAGTCACTTTGCCTTAATCCAGTTTCATAGGCATTCAGATAAAGACCTTGCTTCCTCTAGCACATTATGGATGAAAGACATAACACAAAGACTTCAACAATTTTTTCTACTCAGTAGAAAATATTTAAAAATATACAAATTAAGGACATGTGTGCTTTTCACTGCTTTTATTCCATGACATTTTTTTTTTCCTAGTGCAATATACTTTAATGATGTATAAAGGGTTAAGCCTCACCTGGAGCCCTCTGTCTCCTCCCAGGGGGCAGTCTGACCTTTTATCAGGTGTCCTGGTTAGCCCCTTCCACTTCCTTTGCTAAGGACTTTACTGTAAAAGGGGAGACATCTTGGCTCCTCTCTCTCTTCTGCCCTGCTTGCCTGGAGTTACTGCCCTGCTGCTAGACCACTGTGTACTCTCAGCCAACACGGGGAGGGGCACCACCATTTTTTTTTCCCCTTGGAACTTTAGCTAACTGCATTTAATCACAAAAAGCCTGCATCCAGCTTTCGTTCACCATCCAACATCAAAATCATCCATCCCAGCATTTGGACTCAATTGCCTTCCATGGGTTGTATTTCTATTTTGTGTATTTTGTTCCCTTTCTTCCCCTTCTCCCCAGCCTCTCTGTAATTTTTTTCCTCATTTCCCCATACCCTGCATTCTGGTTCCCCTTTTCTCCCACCTTCTGTAAAAAAAAAAAAACAACTAAACCTTTTACCAAATATTTATTGTTAAAGTTTTATACCTTTTTACTTCCAAATTGGATTGAGTATTTATTGGGCTTTTGGGCTCAGGGGTAGCTAACTTAAACCCAATACATGATGGCAGTCAATCATGACTTTCCCTCTGGAACATGGTGTGTGTTTTCCCTTTCCCAGCCATCTTTTTTACCTAATGTCAGATGGGTATCCAGTTTCTCAAAAGCTGGTGTTCCTCTGCTTTCAGTGAACCTGGATTTCTTGCTTTTATCAAAAATCCTGCTTTAAGAGTGCTGCCCTTATGTCTGATTGTATAAGAACTTTCTTCTTTCTTAGGGATGACCTGGACAGAACTGTTTTGCTTTAAGGAAAGCATAATTCTTCTCACAAACACATCATAAGTTCTGATAGAAAGCATTCAGTAAATTTGAGAAATTGTGAACAGCAAGGCGCAGGTTGTTCTACTGCAACAATCTTTTGCACAGAAATGTTCCAACTGTAGCAGGTCCCAGCTGTAGAAATAATGGAGAAAATTCTCCAGAGAATCCGTGTGGTCAATGATTTCTTGGGTTCACTCTGACAATAGTCGGAAATAATTTCTCTCTCTATTATTATCTCTGCTTCTAAACCTAGAGGACACTGTGTCACTGAATAACCTCTGAGCCCACGTTTTTACATTCTCTCTAAAGTTATTAAAGATAGCCATCTACCAACATCTGTTTGAAGGGGGAAAAAATCCTGTCACTCTCTCATAGCAGGAGTCTGAAGCTTAGTTTTGTGTCCTCCATGGACGGAGAGCATGCACCTGTACCAAATTTTGTGTTTAAGAAACCTTTACATGAGACGTGTCACAAAGCTAGAAGTTCTGAGCTGAAGATCTTTTAGTACCTGTTTACCTTGTAGCCAGCTTAGTAATGTACTATTTTAAGATTTTTTCTGCTTTGGAAAATCTCATTTCAGTGTTAAAATATTAGTGGCACTGCAATGTTATTTCCATGGCACCCTGCTTAGCTCCAGGTCACTTATATTTTGCCAATCAGTCCTACGGTGTTAGTTATTTATCTATCACTTAATAACCATGCTGCAGAGAATAATTTATCTGGCATAGCATGGTAATTTGTACTATAATTTCACCCCTGCTGCTGCAGACTTGCATTCCGTTACAGCAATGATTGAGGAAAATTAGGATTCCTAGGTCACACTTTGGGCTCTATGTTTTCTGCCTCTTATAATTTCATTTCACTTCATCATCTCTGACTGAAGAAAGGGTTCATCTAGAAATGTGAGAAATGGCAAAAATGACCATGTTGTTCAGCCTACTAAGACACAGTTCGTGAACATAAAGGGAACTGCAGTCTTGGAACTGGCTCAGGAGATTCATATGCCATGAAACTTGAACCTATATTAAAGGCGCTGCAGACATGAGAGCTCAACCTAATTTTTTTTTTTTGTTTCTCAGTTGCCTTGGAAATGTAAATAAAGCATATATGTAACACTGATGCACTATCTTCCCCAAAGCCTAGCTGATATTAATGCCATTCGAGCACAGAATCCAACCTTAGGAGACACTCATCTGCCAATTTAGGAGCCATTTATTGTAATTAAGTGAGTGTGAAACAAGAAAATTGAGTAAACATGCAAAAAGTAAAGAAGACTGAATGAGAAGTTAAAAAACCTTACTCATAGAATTGGTTTTGCTTATCCCTTTCTACAAAGCATAATAAATACACACTGTCTTTTATTTAAACCATCAATTTTAGTATCATTGGACAGTAGAACTTGCAGTTCATGAGGCCAGTGGTCACAAAAATACTCTATTTCAAGTAGTCACTTTCAAACTGAGGAAGAAGGTGAGGAGAATAAAATGCTTTGGGAAATGGATTTTATCCATTGCTTGCTATTAAATACAACCATTTTGGCTGTTCTATCCATGGAACAGAGAAACTTTCATATTCAAATTTTCTCCAGATATTGCATCCTTCATGAAAAGTGTTAAAAATGGTCATTTTGTGATACAATCAAAACTGATTGATGCCTGATAAAATGAGGCTCTAGTCAGGCTCCTATGTGCTAGGGAAACTGCAGTGGAGAGAAGGAAGGAATTTGGGGTGCTCCAGGACACAGACTTAATTCTGCATTCCTAGTATTTATTTCTTTTTAGGTGTGTGGCATCAGTTTTTCTGGAGAAGAGTTTTTATAGAAATTGCAGAGCAGCCAGCGAGTATCATCTGCTTTTCCAGTGTTAACTCTGAGATTCTCTTTTCTTTTTCTCTCTCTCTCTCTCTCTTTTTTTTTTTTTAATAAGATATTCCTATGTTTCTTGGTTTGTTTACTTCAGTCACACTTCTGTATCACAGAACAACCCGGAAAGGAAAAGCTATTTCATCATCAATCATTTTATATCATTTATCTCCAAGCACATGAAACTTGTTTAAGGGGTACTTTAACCTGATGCCTCAATTTGAATTCTCAGAAGTTGCTTAAATAGGGGTAAGAAATTGTGCTGGTTTGAGGCTAATTGGAATATTTTAATATGAAAAATTAGATTATAGGTTGAGAAAGGAAAATATTGGTGATGTCTACTTCACTCATAGATTTGCTGACAGATACAAAAGTAAGAACACAAATATAGATAAGACAGAGCCACTTGGGTCTGAGCTCTGGCTGTTGGTCTCTCCCTTTGCTTGCCTTCCAGCTGGATCTGTGTAACCCAAGTAATCAATTTATGCTTCTAGCCACCCCCACCCCTGACACACCCCCCCAGGCCATCTTCCCCATTTACCTGGCACATAAGGCAGATTCTGCTATAAGATTGGTGGGTGGGGGAAGGTGAAAGGGTGGTTGGGAACCTGTCTTGGGGACTCTGACCTCTGGGAGGGGTGTTGTATTTCTGTATTACCTTTTTACTGTATACATCTGTAAATATCTGTAATGTATTGTAAATATCTGCTTGTATATTGTGCTGAGCTGTAAATATAAAGCCTCATTCTTTAACTTCCAGCCAGCTGAGTCTAGTTTGGGTGATTCCAAAACAGTGTGTGGGCGGGTAACTCCCAAACCAACACAGAAGTTCAGCTTGGATCCAGATTTACTTTATCTCCATGCCAGCTGAGTCTAGTTTGAGTGATTCCAAAATGGTGTGTGAGCAGATAACTCCCAAACCAACACAGAAGTTCAGCTTGGATCCAGATTTAACAAGGAATGTGAGAGGCAGATATCTGTTAACGAATACAGCTGTGACAAGCCTACAGTGTGAATGATGTTTTTGTTATTTGCAAGCAGTAAATGACATTGTGCTGGTAAACCAGTTCACTATCTCTTTTTCATTATCACAATCTCAGACAGTCTGTCTAGAAACACTTCTGAGCGCTTACTGGTGAGTTGTCTACACAATAAATGAATCAGTGAAATACATTAGGTAGAAGAGGGACTTCAGGAGAAACTGCTGCATGGGTAGCAATACATACAATTTCTTAGAGACTAGTTAACTACAAGGTATTTTGGTTTGTACTGTTAGTGAAGGTGGGATGCTTGTGAAACATAACAGTACTCAGACATCAGAAGGGCAGTGGGAATTCATTATTACTGTTTCCCCATCTTCAGATCTGCTGATGAAATCTGAAGACCGAACCATCAGTTTGAGGAGAGCCACAATCAGCCATCCTGATTGTAATGTGGTTCCCTATCTTGATTTATTTGCTTGATGAAGTCTCATACATGGCTTTGAGGCTATTTTACTGGAAAGCACCACATCTTGTCATAGTCTCTTGCTGTGTCTTTCAGCTATTTCCCTTTTGAGGATGACTTTCTCATCTCCCCAGTCTTATTTTGCAGGTTTTGATTCTTTCTCTTGCTCACATTCTAGCAGGTGGATAGTCAACTTCAGCATGACTTTAAGTAATTGAGCTCAAGCTCTGCTCTGGCAGGGAATCAAGTCTTAGAAGTTTACATCTAAACTTTATGTCTTGTGGTGGATGATAAACATTCACCCTTCCCTTCCTCCAGACCTCCATAGAAAATGCAGGCAAGCCTTCTTTGTAGTTACAGAGTTAGCTGCAGTGTTACAGAGTGTGGATTAAGGCACTATAAAATATGTCATTTGGCAAACATTCCTCTCATTGCCTGTGCAGACCTTGGGTGCAAGCTGTATCAAAATTTTACTAGAAGTGCCTTTGACTACTTTCAGAGTGAAAGACTGCAAACAAAGAGAACTGACCCTAGAAAACTTCTGAAGGTCTGTAGAAATTATAGGATTGGTTGAGGTGAGCAGAAGACTGCATGTAACAGTTTTAAAGTCTGGTTTTCAGAGGTCATCTTCCTGTGGTAAGAGTACCATCAGTAAACTCCACCCTACTTCAGGTCTGAATCCATCTAGACAGGATGCTTTGGAAAACCAAGACTTTGCATCCAAAGTCCACCTGTCAAGGAGTGCTATATTTCAGGCATTGCACCCAAGCTTCAAGTCAGCTAAAATGCTTGTGTGTCATCACATGCTGTTTAAAGAGCTTTTCTGAAATCTGAGGGCCCCTTAAGGCTTCCATGTAAATATGGCTCAAAAGAGATACTGGCATACTGCAAGAAACGTTTTAAATATAGAAACATTTAAGATACCAAGACAGATATGAAAACCAAATCTTTGTATCGGCTTTGTGCAAGTTTTGCACTGATCTAGCAGCAGATTTTAATCTTAGAGACATATCCATCAGCATATTGCAGTAATACAGACACTAGTCATAACGGAACAAATTGCCACAACTAACCAAGTCCTTGGGGTGCAGCAAATTCTAGAATGATTGTTCTTTTATATACTAGCACCAATTTTTACTCTCAGATGAAAAAAGATTAGTCTGCTTTTAAAGAACCATATGAAGATTTTGAGCAAAGAGCCTAGAAAATAATTTAGATATCAGGGCAAATGACAGGAGGGAAGTGAAGAATTACTCTGCTTTTAAAAATTATTTTTAAAAGAAGTTATTTCCTAGTAGTGTGGAAAAATTGGAAACCTCATATGGAGTCTCCAAACCTCTCACTCTGTAAGACGGAAGAGGCAGTGGACTTAGCAACATTTTATCACTGGGCAGAGGTCATCTCAGCTGACCCAGGAATTACAACACTTCTGCATTGCCAACCAGTAAGCAAAACTGCAAAAAATACTTGGCAGTTTGCTTCTCTGTGGGTAAAGGCCTCTTTCAAGGAGCATATTTTGTCTCAGCTACCAGTTTTCAGTCATCCCCCTGCTATTGCTGGTTGATTTTTTTTTTTTTTTTTTTTGCTCACGACCTCTTTGCCTCATCCATCCTTGACCATCTCCCTTATAGATTGCCCTACCAGAAAGATGTTTTCTTTGGCAGTGCTTTTCCCCTGTACCAGTGTTTCCATATACCAGTGATTTGCACAGTGTTTGGTGCTCCCACCACCTTTTCCTCATAGACTAATGTTCACAACCTCTTCTGAACTAAGAAAGCCTTTCAAGTTTGCCTCATTTCACTTGTCTCTGTACATGTCTATCACCCTTTACAAAAGTAAATAATATGACTTTTCATGAGTTTCCCTCTTTGTCTCTAGGAACATTTTAATGTTGCCCTTTGCAAATGAAGATTTAAAAGGCGCAATGGTTCTAGTGCTTGTAGAGTGCTTTGCTTTATCTTGGGAACTACTGCCATATAAATAGCAATAAAGCTGGTGATTCAGAAGATCAGAGAAGGAGCATCACCAGAATGGACAGAGAAAGGCAGAGTAGTGGTCCTGCTATTTTTTGGTGTCCTGTTGCTACAAGAAGTAGAACATGCTGGTTTGACACTGACTGGCTTACCTGAAAATCAATAGAAGATGTCTTCCTTCTTTGAGCAGCATGTGCTTGCCTTTGTAATTACACTAATTCTGACTTTGAAATCTGCAACTGTGATGGATGGGGTTTGATTAATTAATGTGAGATGATTTTTTAAAAAATTAATATTGTTTATTAATTTTGAAATTAAAAACTCTTTATCACCCCTACCACTAATTTTAACAATAAACTCGTTCGATTATAATGGTCATGGAATGCATTACATAAAAGCTATCTAGATCTAGTGTTAACTGCCAATATATAAACATTTAAATCCAATTGAACTCAATTAAACTGGAAGGTTTCTCATGGTTAATTACTCCGCTTGCAGTTAGTTATCCTGCTTAGCCACTAGATGGTCTCAGGATTCTTCTTAGGGCAGAAGACAGGTAAAATAACAAAGCTTAAGGTATTTACTCACAAATGTTATTTCTTGACTTGGGAGGCTAGCAATATTGAGACAATACCCAAAACACTTGCAAGGAGTTCTCTTGGTTGGCTTTCTGGCTGGTCTGGCCATTGAGACTTGTGATTCTTCGCCAGCTTCACAGGCTGCTGGGAGAAACAGGGAGAGGGTTGGGTGGGTGGATGATTGCTGACCTGGTCCTGGATTCCAACAGCTGGAAATTTGTGGAGGGGCAGGTAGGATGTCTTGTGGTGTACAGTCCCAGTATGGTGTGTCATGCTGGCTGCAGGCCTATTGCATGAAGGCAATTAAAGCTGTTCCTGGTAAAGTCGAAGCAGTTTCTAGGCTGGATTATAACCTAGCAAAGAATTATGCTATAAAGCAATAATGCATTATCATTGCCGGCAGGCAGCAGGCATGGATACAGCAGAACACAGAATACTGGTAATGCACATTGTGAAACCTGCTTATCTGTTTTTATATTAATGCCTGAGACTGATGGGCCTTTGGACATAGATTATCTAATCAGTGTGGCAGTTAGCCAAGCATGACCATATTTGTGTGAGACCACATGTCTGCTATGACCATGTTAGGGAAGACACAGGCCTAGCACAGGCTTAGCACACTCCAAGTGCATGTAATTTGTTTACCACAGGATGCAACCAGGAGCAAAACAAGTTGGGTAAGCCAGAGGGTTCAGACTCTATGGCTCTAGGTCTTTTGTCCTTTTTCCCGCAGTTGCTTCTCCCCAAACAGAAGGAAGGAGAGTAGAAAAACATATCTGGGCAAGCCAGCACATGTATGGGCCTATTTTTTGACCCTGTCAGGTTCCACAACAAGAGCAGCCTACATTATTCCATGGCTGCATAATTTGAAGTTAATTATTTATACATATGCTTACAAAATTTAATGATTTTAAAAGGTAAGTAATCTCTGTACTTGATCAGTCATTTAAATAATTTGAAAGGTTGTGACACTGGCTGTTTTCTTACCCATTGGTTATGTCTTAATATAAGTTTCTATAGTGTTTTTGGTAGGGTGGCTTTTTTTTTTTTGTTTAAGCTCAGTGGCATCCACAACTGTACAAAGTCCTTTAACACACACCAAAGTATCTGACTTACAGAAGAGTTGCAGGCTAAGAGGTATGTGTTCTGCAGTGATAGCTGCCCCTGATGAATTCAACCACACCAGATGACCTGTGGTAGTTTAAAACTAACCCTCTAGCCCAATTCTAAAGTATAAACATAGAATAGGAAAACTCCAAAGACGCTGAATAGAAAAAGTAGTAAAAGGTAAATAAAATAGGGTACCGGATGCAAAAGAAAAATATTGCTATGTCTATATCATTCCATTCACTTGCTGGATTAGGATAAAGTGTGCTGCACAAACTATTCTTTCTTCCTTCTCTTCCCAGTGGCTGCTGTCTAGTTTTTACGAATGACTTCACTGACCTAGGCTAAAACTCTTGTTATGGCTAAGTACATAGCAGCAGTGAAGCCTTCCTGGTTTTCATTCTTTCTTCCTTATGGTGGGGGGAGGGTGGGGGGTGGGGCAGGAGGAGGAGGGAGAGGAGCAAGAGTGATTTTACTTTTACCTTTGTCCGAAGGGGTCCTTGCCTCTTGTTGTTGTTTCTGAACTGTAAATAACTGTAAATGTATGTAAATATATTTTGTACATACACATTGCATTTTATGCTTCAAGATTTTAGCTTGCTTGTAAATATAACCTTGGGTTTTTTTCAAAACCTTCTGAGTTAGTCTGGTGATTTTGTTTTGGGGGTAATTTCAACTCACCACACCCCCTCTGGAGCAGCCAGAGAGAACTTTGCTGCTGTCTCATGAATTAAGAGCAAAGAAACCTTTCACTTTGACAGCTGAGACTAAGATTGTAACTAAGATTAGTCTCAGAGGGAAAAAAAAAACAAACCATAATGTGAGAAAGAGTGCTCTTTTGATGACATTGTTGGTTTTATACACTGGACTAGAAGATTTGCATGGCTGAGCTTCCAGAGTGTCTTGATCCAATAGATCCTGGAGCAAACCTCAGAGAAGTGAACGGAGGAAGCAGTTGTGCCTGGGCAGTCTTCTTCAAAAGATACAGGCTTTACTTTTCTCATGAACTAAGCTTTGAGAGAAAATGGTCCTCTCTTTGTGTTTATTTATATTCCTATGAAGGAACATAACAGCACAGACCAAATGAATCCAAGATCTATGACTTTAATGCCTTTCTAGTTACTTTTCATGTGAGTGGAAAAGATCCCTGTTTTGTGCCCATCTAAACAGATACTCTGTGTGTGTGTGTGTGTGTGTACATTTAGAAGGATACTTTACTAAATGAATTCAATTTCCTAGAGTGACACCTGGGGATAATGTGTAGTTGTCTCTCACTGGTATGCCCAGTTACATCCATATTTATAAACAACTTTATCCTCAGAACAGGAACCATTAAATCACTATCCCTGAGGCTGCTCTGGCTGTGGTAGATAAACAGAAGTATATCTATGTATTTTTATGTCTAAGGATTGTAAGCCTGCATAGAGAGTTAAAAAGGGCAAAAGTTGAAAGCAGGATATGATTGAATAGACGAATAGTAGGAAATAGGATCAGATGAGAGTACAGCGCCTTGTGTGGAAGGAAGTCTGCTCATTAGCAATGCTGAGATGCTCTAGCCAAGAGCCAGGCAAGTGTCTCTGAGGAACAACATTTGAGAAGTCTACAGGAACAGGATGCCTCTGAACAGCAGGAAGATGACTGAGGGATCTCAAAAAACTCTGGAAGCTTTGAGATGTTTCAAAGTATTGCGTTCTCCCCTGTCTGAATGTGCTAACCTCACCTGAGTCATGTAGTTTCCAAAAGCAAAATCAGGATTTTCCATCTACTTTTGGTTTTACATAAATGTCTGTCATGTACTGTCTTAAAATCCTGATGCTTAGCTGATTTTTTTCTACTATTCCATTCAGCTGGCATCTGCCCTGTATAGTCAGAGTTTCATGGAAGGATACTGGTTCCTGCTGGGGACCTTGTTCCTTTCCAGTATGACACAGATATACTACATCCATATCTGTTGTTTTAAATTAGTATGGGTTTATTTCAGTTCCTTTATACTTGTGTTACTTCTTTTGCACAGCTGCCATTCTTACAGAGGGTGCTTGCTAGACAGTTTTGAAGACTGAAAGTTGCTTTAGCAGGTGAGTTGGATGGCCTGAAGCCAAATGGAAAGTTTAGAAGACATTCATATTGTTTAGATGCTACATTGAGATACTCCAGAAGCTTCTTTGGTTTTCTTGCAACATTTCTTGTGTGTTTGTGACTGCAGTGATAACCTGAGTTGATCAACATTCAACACATAGAACAAGATCTTCCTGAACCTACAGGTGTTTATAAACAATGATCCAGAAACAGGTACTCATCTAGTTAGAGAAAGCTGTTTACAGCAACTGCTTTGAAGTTTAGTGATTAATTCCTCAATGCTGCTTAGTTAGTGTGCAGATGATGCAAAACTGTAAGGAATTATTAATACAGTGGATGACAGTGCTACTGTTAAGAGTGATCTCAACAGGCTGGAAAAAGGAGCACTGAGTAAGGTCATGAAGTTCCACAAAGTGCAAAGTCCTGATTCTGGGATGGAACAACTCCACAACCCAGTTCAGTCTGGAGGCTGACTAGCTGGAAAGCAGGCCTGCAGAGAATGACCTGAGGGTCTTGATGGACAGTAAGCTGACCACGAGCCAGCAATATGTCCTTGTGGTGAAGAAGCCAACACTGTTCTGGGCAGCAAAAGGGCAAATACTAGCATCAGTTTGAGAGGGATGAATTTCCCCTTCTGCTCTGCTCTGATTACATAGATCTAGAATGTTAGGTTCCCTATGGTTGGCCCATAGGCTGAAGATCTCATATCTTAACATTGTTCTTTTCTTGGTAGAATGAGGGTTGTATTCACTTTAGCCTGGCCACAAAGTCTGGTTTATAGTGAGTCATGTCTTCATGCCTATTCCATACAGGACATCTTGCCTGAGCCCAGTCTCAGAGGCATCTACTTCAACTGTACACCTGTGTACCACAATAGCTTTTTTCTGAAAAATATTTCTGATTTTTTACAGCAAGAATCTCATGCACATGCCAGATGGAGTGACGACTATAAAGTGGAGAATAAGAGATGGAAGAGTGTCCATGCAAGAAGACCACTGCTGTAATCTGGAAAAATTAATGAAACATTTTCCCCCTCCTTGATATGACCCCGACATGATGGTCCTTCTTTTCTGTAATGCATGAGATAAACCTAATGTCTGATTTGCTCTAATGCAAATAATTGAAATCCATTCCACTTAAACAAAGTGTTGCTTATATTGATCTGTCTGATAGGATGTAAGAACTAGAGTATACAAAAAGTGAAGAATAAACTTAAGGGCATTGCCAATATATTTTGTACAGGCAGTACCTATGTTATAGCTACTTTCAGTTCTTTTTATTTTATTTTTAAGATAATAAAAAATAGCTGCTTTTTGCTTAAAAAAAATATATATATGGATAGCTTGGCACAATGGCAACAAGCCTGAAGGCTGCAGGCCAACATTTTTGTTTTTTGTTGTACTTCATGTAAACCAGTAAAGCAGTACATGCCAAATACTGCTTTGCTATCTAGATGTCATTTCAACCCCTACATTCTATGATTCTGTGATAGCTTTGAAACCTCCTTTAGTTCATGTGGCCTGTAAGGCATAAAGAGGAGCTGTCTGACTTCATGTAACTGGCTGAAATAGAATGTGTAAACCTAATACTTACTGAAGGGCAAGGATAATTCATTTTGGATTCATGTTACTGACTGCTGTGCTGCTAGTGCTGTGATGAGAGAACAGTATGAGAAGAAAAATAATTAAGCTATTAAAAGAGAGCATCCTAACATTAGCTAAGAAATCAAAACCACTCAGGGCAAAGAAGACAGATGATCCAAACTGAGACAAACACAAGATAGGTCTTATAGGGCAAACTAATCTCTGAAACAATTCCTTTCCCTTTACTAGACCTACAGTAGGTACAGAATTTACCTATATGGGACATTTTGCTATAAAAGAGGGATGTTCAAAGTCTTAAAATTAATTGTTCTTCATTTTGGAACTTTTGCCTACATAGGCAGGAACTGGCCATGCATTTTGCTGGCTGGCTCATCTGGGAATGCATGCTACAAACAATGCAAGTCAAATTAATGGAAATAGTGAGGGTTTTTTAACATGATTTTCCAAGAAAATGAGCCTTATACAAACACTCTGAGTGTATTTTCTCAGATGAGGTTGATTCATGAAAATGTTTTTGTTTCTAGGCATATCAAGGATAAGGTCATTGAGAGGAGTCAGCATGGTTTTACCAAGGGGAAGTCACGTTTAACCCACCTGATGGCCTTTTAGGAGCATGTAACCAGGTGAATAGATGATGGCAGAGCAATTGATGTGGTTTATCTTAATTTCAGTAAAGCATTTGACATTGCCCCTCAAAACATACTTGCAACTGGCCTGGATGATTGGGTAGTGAAGTGGATTGTGAACTGCTTGCAGAAAATATGTCAGAGAGTTGAGGTCTGTGGGATAGAGTCTAGTTGAAGGCCTTTACCTGGTGGAGTCCCACAGGGGTCAGTACTGGAACCAGTACTATTTAATATGTTCTTCAATGACTTGGATGAGCAAACAGTGCACTGTCAGCAAGTTTGCTGATGACACAAAACTAGGAGGAGTGGCTGATATACCATAAGGCTGTGTTGTCATTTAGTGAGACCTGGACAGGCTGGAGAGATGGGAAGGGAGAAATAGAATGAAATGCAACAATGACAAGTTGCATCTGGGAAATAACAACTTCAGGTATCAGTATAGGTGGGGGATTGACCTTCTGGAGAGCAGCTCTGGGGGAAAAGATCCAAGAGGTTCAATGGGATCCTGGAGTGTATTAGAAAGGTGTAGCTTGGAGGTCAAGAGAGGTTCTCTTCCCCCTCTGATCTGCCCTGGTGAGGCTGCATCTGGAGTATTGTTTCCAGTTCTAGGCCACTCAGTTCAAGAACAGGGAACTACTTGAAAGTCCAGCACAGAGCCACAGAGATGGTTAAAGAGCAGGACATCTTCCTTATGGAGAAGGACTGAGTTAGCTGTGTGTCTTTATCTTGGAGAAGACTGAGGGGTAATGTCATTAATGCTTATAACTAAGTGAAGAGTGAGCGTCAGGAAGGTGGATGATGTCCAATGATAGGACAATGTTAGGGGCAATGCGTGCAAGTTGGAGCGTAGGAGATTCCACATAAACATAAGGAAAAACTTTTTCGGTGCAGGGATGACAAAACACTGGAACAGGCTGCTTAGAGAAGTTGTGAAGTCTCCTTCTCTGAAGACTTTCAGAACCCACCTGGATGCATTCCTCTGTGATTCTAATCCTGCTGTAATCCTGTGTGACCTGTAATCCTGCTCTGGCAGGGGGGCTGAACTAGATGATCTTTCAAGGTTGCTTCCAAACCCTAATATACTGTGATTCTCTGAATTTATTGGTTGCTTTTGAGGAAATATAACAAATAAATAAAAGTGTAGAAATTAGTTTATTTCTACAAATTGTGTGGAAAGTGAGAGAGGACCTTCTTACTGCCTTTGTCATTGGAAAAACCAAGAATCTGAACTATTATTAGAATACCAGAGGATCTACAGAAGAAAAACTTGGCTCATTTATTCTGCTACTCAAAGAATTTGTTTCACTTCTTATCTCTTCTCCTTTTTTATTGTGGGATCTCCCCACTAAAACATTGTATTGCATTGTGCTATGCTGTCTGTGGGCATATGTTTTACTCTTAAGGAAAAGAGTCATGTATAAGCTTGCCTTCATAATGAGTGGACATAGACTTCATCTTTGATAAATTTTGCTGTACTGCTCTTCCTGTGTCCTTGAGGCCCAATGGCAGGACAAGGGCCAATGGGTGGAAGCTGAGAGACAGCAAATTTCATGTAAACATGAGAAGGATTTTTTTCACTGGAACAGACTGCCCAGGAGGGTTGCAGAATCTTCCTCTCTGGAGATATTCAGAACCTGCCTGGATGTGTTCCTGTGTGATCTGGTATAGGTGATCCTGCTCTGGCAAGGAGGCTGGATTGGATGATCTTTCAAGGTCCCTTCCAGCCACTGACATTCTGTGATTCCATGATTCTGTAATTACTGTCAAAGTCAGTACATGAGGCATGTGAGAATGGAAAATGTTAATTTATTTTCCAGTTGTGTGTATAGTTTTGGGCTAGAGAACCTGGCATTAAGCATTATACAAACTCTTAATGAGTGTAGAGGCTAATCACAGAGGAAGAAAAAATGAAGGCTTGTTCAGAGTAATGAGAACCAAAACTCAAATCCCGATTCATAATCTGAAGAGTATCTTTTAGCCCTACAAGCCTCTTCTTAGCTCTAACCTGCTACTCTTGAGAAACAGCTGATGTCAGAAGTGTATCTGTAAAGAGACTATCTTTCCTTTCTTTTTTTTCCCCCTCCTGCTGTTGAGATAATTTCCTGTCTTAGCTGGTTAACCTTTCCTACTCATTTCTATTTTCATGTAATTTCTTATTATAGTTGCAAGTTAATCACAAATCTATTGAGAGACTTCTCTTTAATCTAGCAGCCTTCGTTTACTTTCTGTGTCATTTGGAACAGTTGTGCTGTGGTTAAGAGTGTCCAATTACTTTCACTGCAGGAGAAAAAAACAAGAGATCAGCAGCCTACGATTTCAACTGAAGATATCATCAAATGGGAAAACAAATTAGGTGCCTAAAAATAAAATTAAGGATAAGAATTATCTTTCTAGATTTGCTTGTACTCAGTGACACAAAATGACTCACCAGACAACTGTTAACCTTTTCTCTCTAAATAAGAAAGAATAGGGTGACTTTTTTTTTTTTTTTTTTAAACAGTTCTAAACCAGAGAATCAGCCTTACAGAATCTGTGCAGACAATATATTTTAGAATGTCTGCTGCTCCAGTTTCTTAAATCCCATTGTACTCTTGAAGTTACATAGGAAAACATGGGAGATTTCTCTCACTTAATCAATAGATTAATATCCTAATACAAAAAATAAAATTTCAGTATGGTGATGCTGAAGAGACTGGTGAATGTGAGTATATGGTGCACACTGATTATCAGTTGAAGTGCAGTTTTGCTGGCTTGGTGCTTTCTCCCTCTCTCCCTTCCTCCTTTTCTTTCTTTCTTCCACTCTTCCTTCCTTTCTCTCTCCCTCCCTCCCTCTTTTCATAGGGATCTACTAAATAAGACCTTGAAATAGATCTGATTTCTCCCATCCTGCAAAGTGTTCATATTTTAATTAGTGCCATGAAAGCCTCTTTGCTAGGAAAAGCTTATTTCCTGTACCGTCAATAGTTTCAAGTGCAGACTTGGATACTTAATGTTTACTCATACTTTTCTACATTTCTAGAATACACAGAAACTGATAAACACTGATTTCATTGAGCACATTATTGCTGCACCCTGGAAGTGCTTCATACAAAGCATCTGCCTCAAAACCTTCCAATAACTGCCCTGTGAATGATCTTTAGCACTAAGGCACATCTTTCCTGGCCAGGTCAAGAGATTATTACAGCACCAGGCAACTAAACCAAGCAATTCTACAGGTAGAGAGAAAATGAATAAAAGTCTCCCTCCAGTTATCTGAATAACTGAATTTCTCCTAGAAAAATTAGAGATTATATTCCACTCAAGAATGCTTGATACAATGAATTTAACAGAAGAGCAACTCATTATAGCTGAGCTTCAGATATTATTAATTATCAAGCTCTCCAGAAAGCCCAGGAATCACAAACTTCCCAGAATAACTGCATGGTCTCCAACACGTGCAAATCTGAACCATATCATCAAATATCAGTTGGTATAACTCGTCTGCCATAAAGCTTTTTTAAGAGTAAATATAATAGAGTAATTTTCCAGGCACCAGAATGATTAAAATTGCAAACTATAATTTAGAGCTTGAAATTCAGAACATGAAACAGCTCAAGCTTGGATTCATTGCCCAAGTTACCATGGCATCTTCTGGAATCATAAAAAGCAAACAAGCCTAGCAATATAATCGAGCTTTTAAAGGAGAAATCTGTCCTCAATTTAGAAGTAATAAAAGGTCAATCTGTTTCAGGTCTGTGTGGCTTAAAATGCTCCTGGACGAGCTGAAGATAGCTTGCTGGTCTGTGCATGCATGTGTATGTGTGTTTCTTTCTTTGACGTGCTCATACCCCATTTTTCAGCTTTCAAGCACGTAAATAATGTGTTTGTCAGTACTTACATGAAAGTGTAAATAAAAGGGACTTGATGACTCACTGCACAATGGCAACAAGGATAGTATTTCACAGGCAGGACCGCAGCTGCTATCCACCTACCCTTGAATTGGTTCAATATATCCTGTCCGGGTGGTTGTTATTGACTTGCCTCATTTGAGCGTGATAACAGGCCCTCTTTGGAGAAGGAAGTGGGGGAAGTCAGACAAACTGTTCTGAAACTGCCTTTGCAAAATTCAAAGGTAAATACTTCAAATGTTCAGTCGCTGCAAGTCTCTTAAGTTATTCATCACACAATGCATGCACCCCCTGGTTTTGGTAGCTTACTGATGACCCTCATGGCAGAAAGCTGTAGCATGGGTGAGCCTCTCTTCCGAAAATGTGGTGAGGTGCTGGCAGATGCAGAAATGTCAGCGTGACTGAGTAGATGGAGGAAAAGCTTTGGGCGTTGCCTCTCTCTTGTAGTAATTTCACTCTGAGGGACAGTGGCAGCCATTGAGCAGCTGGTTCTATTGCACTTCTCCAGCTGCCTTGTACATCTGTCTATCTCTATATCATCTTATATTTATACCTATATAATCAATATAATCTATATTCAAATGTATGCATCACTATCTACTGAGGCATTACTAGTGATAAACAAATAGGAGCTGGACCCAAATTTAGAACTCTGATTATTTCTACATCATCCAATTTAGTGAAGTGGAATAGAAGGAAAGTAAAATTACAGTTGTTTCATGATAATGTATAAGCTGCTATTGTGTAGAACTGTTTCTTACATCTTTCTGCACAGAAGGAATCATGACTCTACATGAAGAAACTGTCTTGGTTATCCTAAAATCCTGGGCCATTATATTCTGCACATTCCATTTTTTCTCTTGAAGTAGGAGATAAATCGGAGTAATTTATGCCCTGTTGCACTGATACATCCTGATAGTGAGGCATTTGCTTCTGGCCCCAGATTACTGTTTTCATCACTAGATATTTGTTCCTTCAGTGCTTGTGCTTACACACATGATTAACTTTTTTTTAACATTTGTGCATTTTTCAGTACCTGGATACTCTACATTAAAATTGGCTTTCCATCGATTCCTGCAGGCTGGAATCAAAGAATTCATGACAAGACTCCTATAATTCCTGCCTAGCCTAATAAATACGGGCTATGAGGCAATGCAATCTGCTGAAACATTGGTGTACATTTTAAACAGTCGTCATGGTGTAAATATTCCTAAACAGAAGTCCATGGTAATCTAATACAATACTGTGATCTGCAATATGGTAATTACAACTGTGACTTGACTCATTAATTTTGTTAACAGTTGTTAAGCAGCTCATTAGGTGGGTATTGAACAGCAGACGTCAATCTGGGGTGCCTCTCAAAACCTTACAGTATTTTTCTTTTCACAGCAAGTAGTGTGACAGAGGAGGGGGGGAGGCTGGACTTAGGGCCTTCTGAGCTCTTAGGTTCTGGGCACTTTGTGATCTTAGCAAATATTGTGATAGCTCTGTGGGCCAAAATTAAGCAAAGATATGATCATGTAGTACATTTCAACTGCTGGCCTTGAAAAATTCCTCTTGGTTGCTCATGTCACTCATATACCAGCAGACCCCTCAGTTTCTACTGACAAATAGCAGGGCTAACAGAATGCACCTTTATGTAGGATTGCACAAAACGGGTCTGAGCTTCCACAGTCTCATTTCCTGTCATAATTTTATGCTTTAATGGAAAGATTTTGGGTGCTTATTTATATTTATTCGTCTATAGTACATGAGTTGGAAACACACATGCATTAGTTCCTCTTCATGTATTTGTATGCTGGTTATGGTGAGCAACACCACAAAATTCACAAAAAAATTAAAATTAAAGCTGTCAGTGGCAAGCACATGATGTATAACTCCTTTAGCATACTTTAATCCCTATTTCTGCACATTTAATCTGCTTGCTTGTAAGAACTTAATGAGATGGTGTGACAATGTCGCAGACTGACCAAAAATGAAGAGTGGTAGCCAGATAGTCACCCTGCACAGAAGGATTTATGTTTGACTTCAATTATTCACCTTTATTCCCCTTGTTCTGAGGTGTTTCTTGTAAGATACCCTCAGGGAATCTAAATAGACTGTTCTGAAGCTGACTGACTACAAACTTCAATGCCACCACACACAATCAAGGCCAGATTCAGCCACGGTGTCCTTAGATTTGCACATGGCTTAATCTTTGAACAGAATGAGACCTGAAAGTTGTCAAATTTGTCTCCTTTCTCCTCCACAAAACCGGTGGGCATGGTTTAAGGGGTTTCCTACAAAAACTGCAGAGACCAAGATGCATCCCAGGGGATGAATTGGTCACCCCAGGATATCGTACCTGTGTTATTCAACCCCATAAATCCTGCAAACACTTTAAAAGTAAGCAGCAAGGTCAATTCATTCTCTTTTGTCCCTGCCTCTTCAGCTCTCCAGATGGATCTTTATTTGGTAACTAGGTAACTATGTAGGAAGACCCTGTGGTAGGCCATGGCCTTCAAGGTCATGGGCTACTGTGGTAAATTTCAGCTTGTTTGGGACCTAAATTGGGAGACAGTAGGAGATGGGATAAAATGAGCACTGGGATTTTGTTGGGTTTTTATGGTTTGCTTGGGGGGGAAGGTTTTGGGGAATTTTCATGTATTTTTTTTCTGTATTAGGTGTTAAGTATTCGTGCCTGCTTTTTTTTTTTTTTTTTGTTCTGCACATTTTAAAATACAACCTTTCTGTATTTTCATCTCAAATTTCATCAAGAGCGTTATTATTTTACTGCCCTTTTTCCTTAGAAAAAAGAGTAAAGTGAATTAATCTCATCTGTCTCACTCTTACACAAAAAACTACGACACCCATCCAGCCAGACGCAGAACTGGTGAGATCCCTATCAGACTCCAGAGTGTGCAGGCAAAAACTGGAGCTTTTCAGAAGCTGTTAGTCAGATCTCTCAATTAAAATCTGCAAATCTTAGGCAGGTGTAAAGTCAGAAGCACATTATTTAAATAGTGTTTTCTGCACAGTATATCACAGTGAGCTTTCTGTTGATGCATTTCCCCTCCTCTCTGCAGCCATGAGAGATGTTCAAGTCTCCAGAAAATGAGGAGCATCAGTGTGTAATGATTCAAGACAATGTTATTTAGCAGCTTGCAGCCAGTTTCTGGATTGTGAAACCTTAATCTGCCTTCTTATCCTCAGACTACTTTTTTATGGCTCTTCTTTACACCTTTCTGTCAGCCCAAGACACATCCTGCTTTAGACACAAACATCTTCCTGCTAAGTAGATGACACTTTTCTGATACGCAGACCAATTAAACCAATGGTGCAATGTAGCTGCCTTATGAACATTTGTTTGTTTTTTTTCCCCTGAGTGACTGAGTATGTAGTGCTTTTCCTTTCCACTTTTTTATTTTCATATCCTTTAATCATTGTAATTTCATTCTTGTTATACAATGATGCTGAATAACCCCATAGCTCCTGTGCTACTAGGAGAAGTACTACTAGTGTAACACTTGAGCAACAAATGCAGGTATGTTTATGCTGGACTTAAGCTTAGCTGAAACATGGGAGATGTAAACTTCCTTCTGTAAAGCTGTTCAAGAGGTAGCTTTCTGAACCTTTGCAAGCTGGGCTTAAAAAAGGCTCCCAGTGCCTTGCTGAGCTGGTGAGTACAACCACACTGGATAAAATATCTCATCTCTACAGTCATGACCCATCTCTTCAAATTCTCTTTTAACATCTTCCTCCCCCTCCCCTTCACAGCCTCCATAGTGGCTGTTAAATAATGATATTGTAAATAACACAGTTTAAATAGTATGTTTGGTTGGTTGGGATTTTTTTTGTTTTGTTTTATTTTTTTTCCCCTGACCTATATTCTACTGTTCAGTCACATATAGAATAAGACTTTATGTATAAGGTCTGGTTTTCCACCCCAGAATACGATCTTCAAACATGCCTTCTCCCCTGAGCCACCTTAAGTCTGGAACAGCATTTTTCATCTGTCTTGATAAGTGTCCATATACTTTAAAATGTTACTGGCAAAATTCTCTTTCTCTGTTCTTTAAATTTAATTCTGTAAAATAAGTCTTAGTAGTATACTGGTTTTACAAAAGATACTACTGATTGGTTCTACTTTCCCTAATGTAAGCTATTGAAAAATTGATTGTCCCTTCCAAGTTAGCTGTCTAAATTCTTTCTGTAGACAGTGGAAGGATAAATGATTTAGCCCATCCTAGATAAGTATTAGAGGACAAAATTCAAGTTATGTATGAGCTGGTTAATACCATGAAGAAGCTGGCTCCTTCTGACTTAATTGTATCGCTAAGGCTCCAGTACACAAAGTCTGTCAGGATGTGATGGCTTGAGAGTTACCCACCCCACCCCCAACCATGTTTGAATTCATCCAGACTAGACTCAGACAGCTGGAGGTTAAGGAATGAAGCTTTGTATTTACAGCTTAGCACAATATACAAGCAGATATTTACAATATATTACAGATATTTACAGCTGTATACAGTAAAAAGGTAATACAGAAACACAATGCCCCTCCCAGAGATCAGAGTCCTCAAGAGGGGTTCCCAACCACCCTTCCACCTTCCCCCCACCCACCAATCTTATCCCAGAATCTGCCTTACATGCAAGATAAACAGGGAAGATCAGCCAGGGGGATTAGAAGCAGAAATTGATTAGCTGGGTCACACAGATCCAGCTGGAAGGCAAGGAAAGGGAAAGACCAACAACCAGAGCTCAGACCCGAGCGACTCTGTCTTTGTTTGTGTCCTTGTTTTAACACATCTCAGTAAATCTATGAGGGAAGTAGACATCACCATTGTTTTCCTTCCACAGCTTATAACCTAATTTCTCGTATTAAAATACTTCAATTAGCCTCAAAGCAGCACACAGGATCTAAACTGTAACAGCCCACCTGGTTTCTCCGTGCACTAGCAATCTTGCAGAGCAAGTTTTATTTCATGCCTGACTCAGACAGCAGTTTTTTTGTGTGGAATAAGGAATATATTTTTCTCCCTTTTGCTATTTTGTATCCCTGAAAGGAAGAGCTGCTGGTCTTTGTAAGCAAGCAACAGCAAAGAGTTGTCTAAAGTCCTGTAAGAGTGGCACCATAGTTCAAATGATAGCAAAAAGAGCATTTGAATGATCCTCAAAAAATGTTAGTGGCACTCAACTTCCTGTCTACCTCCTTTTGCATTACTCAGTGTTCTGTATTTTTAGAGCAAAGTGTCTTTTGCTTCTCTAGCTCCACTCTGTGCCTTCTCTTTACTTCACTGAGCTTTTACCAGAGGTGGGAATTTTAAAGGAAAATGTCCTTAGCCAGATCTTCACTTTGTCTCATGATTGCCCAATCCATGAAAACAAAAATCTACACAGGATAAAAGACCTTTTTAGCTGCTAGGCAAGCCTAAAACACACAAATCTGCAAAAAAAGCTGTTCTTCTTGGACCCTTAAAGATCCAGACTATTTCAAACCTGGACAGACACAACAGTGCTGACTTATCTTCGAAGCCAGAAGGTCTGTCATGATATTGTACTGGTGGCACCTTTGATGTGTAGGTGCATGTTTATGAGTTGAGGCTGCTGAAGTGGAAGAGGTGAGCCCTAGGACGAGCTACTAAATGTCTCAGTAGCTTCAGAAAGACACATAAGGAGGAAAGATAATGATGCAAGTCTTTTGAAGTGTTTGTATTGGCTCAGATCTTGGGTTTAAAGTCTGTAGTCCTCTCTAGTGAGGCAGGTAAATATCTAGGGAGTGAATAAAACTGTCTAAACATTTTTTTCCTATCTTTCTTTTTACTAATTCCAGTTCCTGAGAATCTATGGGTTCTGTTTTGAAATGTCTTTCTTTTATTTTTTTTTTTTGCATTCTTTTTCTCCTACAAAATTCTACATTAGATACAGAACTTTTCTCCCCTTCAAATTTGCTTGCACTCCAGAGACATTTTTTTTTAAATGTTTCTGCCTATTGGTAAGTTCTGGGAGAAAGTGGATAAAGACAGTAAAATATTATGGCTAAATTCTGCTTTGAAGAAGTAGATTTTTTCAGGTATTCCCTTCCCTTCCCTTCCCTTCCCTTCTCTTCCCTTCCCTTCCCTTCCCTTCCCTTCCCTTC